>JADBJO010000606.1:175000-177500 GCA_016801955.1 Conus betulinus | reverse complement strand
AACCACGCAGGATGTTCAGAGATTGGTGTGGTGTCTACGTGAAGGTGGAATCTGGCATTGACAATGCGTGGCAGTTATTCAATATTGATACTGAATTCAGTATAAGAAGTGAAAGAAAAAACACACGCAAGCAAGCACGCACGCATGCACGCACGCAATCACGCACGCATGCACGCACGCACGCACACACGCACGCGCGCGCGCACACACACACACACACACACACACACACACACACACACACACACACACACACAAAGAACTGCTCAAGAGAGTCATAGGACTAGGGTGTATTTTTTCACCTCATGGGAACCTTTTAATATTCAACATTGTCGTGGCAGAACGTCACACTTCCTGGTGCTATTGCTGGTTTTTGCAGATGGCTAGGTTGGTTTTGTTTCGGGTGCACTTGTTTTGAAAGTTGATGATATTCAAGATTTAAAGGTTACGAAGTGTGCACTTTCTCTGAAACGGGCCCACAAGGAGGACTGACACCGATTCCTGCTATTCCTGTATACAGACAGATAGATAGGATGATATAGCAAAACTGTTCGCTTTTTACCCACACATTCGGCGGAATCTATGGCATGTAGGAGGAAGTGGCGTGGTAGGCTGATAGAGAGGAAGGCTCACGTGAACAGGAGTCCCCAGTGCTCCGCCTTCAGCTGGCAGGGCTCGGTTGAAGAGAACTAAGTCACAGCAATGCACAGAGTCCATCGTGCTGATGACAGAAACTTGATTTTATGAGCTGGTTCTGTAGCATTGCATGTCACTGCCCACTGTCCAGACTGTCCATGGGCTTTTCGTATTGCTGGCACCGTGTTGAGGTTTAAAACAATGGGAATCGTACACATTTCCATTTAATCATGTCACTGCCCACTGTACAGACTGTCCATGGGCTTTTGGTGTTGACGGCACTGTGTTGAGGTGTAAAACAATGAGAATGATGCACATTTCCATTTAAACTGGCCAACAAACATGCAGAGAAACATTAAAGTACCCTGTCAGAACCCGTTGTCCTGAAACGGGAGAAGCAAACCCTGTAATGGAAGGTCATGAACTTAAGAGAGGAGACCTAGGTCCGACTTACGCCATCAGTTCGGCTATACATTGCATTCAGGTGTGGGCTAACATTCATTCCCAGCTGAAGTGATTTGGCAGACAGGAAAATACCGTCCCTTGATAGTGAAGAGGAGCGATGTGAGGGACCTAACACAGCACCAACTCTAACATCATGACCGCAGATGAAGACGATCCGGGGAAAATGACATATCTTTACGCTGGACACCAGCGGGATTGGGACTCGCAGGGTCCAGTCCTTGGGAACTTTGTAGACTGCCACTGAGCCCAGCTTGGCAGCGAAAGTGGCAGAGCCGTAAACTGGCGAATCAACGTCTAGAAGAGTAGTAAACCTGGTTAGTGGGACGGGCAAACCCGATTGGTCGCTACTACTTAGGCTTCTGCACGTCTGTCGACCCGTCTCGTCTCGCGCTCTGCCGCCGCTTCCGTGGAGGGGTAGGGGTGGAGACGCACGTGAGAACTTTGCTTGTGAGTGGGGGTGGTTGAAACTCTTTCAGACTGATAAATAAAAATGTTGGAGAAAGCACCCAGCCCCTTGAATGACTCCATGGCAGAGCGCACCTAGGTCACACTGAACACTGCCTGTTGGAAAGCCTGCCGGTGCAGCACATTAAGATTAGGTTTGTGGCTCAAGAGTCCCCCCATCTTTACGTCGGTGGTTCCAGAGTAATGTTAGATAGGTCATCCGGAATAACTGCATGATTATGTGCGCGTGGCTGGGTAGGGATGGATGTGTTCGTGTTCCCATCTTCTTCGTCTTGCCTTTTACTTCCACTCTGTCATCTGCTGTTCTTCTATGTCTTCCCTTCTTTTATGTTTCTTTTCTCCCCCCCCCCCCCCCTCTGTGTGTGTGTGTGTGTGTGTGTGTGTGTGTGTGTGTGTGTGTGTGTGTGTGTGTGTGTGTGTGTGTGTGTGTGTGTGTGTGTGTGTGTGCGTGCATGCATGCATGCGCGTGCGTGTTTGTGAGTGTGGCGCGCGCGCGTGTGTGTGTGGTCTTTCCATCTTCTTTGTCTTCCTTGTTCTTGTCTTCCCTTCTTCTTTGTCTTTTTTTTTCACCTTCGTCTGTTCTCCTGTTGGTTCTTCCGTTTTTAGGATCAAAGGGGCAGATCACCATATATTTCAAAAGAATGTATCTAAGCACATACGAT
This sequence comes from Conus betulinus, assembly GCA_016801955.1. NCBI lineage: Eukaryota > Metazoa > Mollusca > Gastropoda > Neogastropoda > Conidae > Conus > Conus betulinus. Next base: position 175,272 of record JADBJO010000606.1, on the reverse strand, counting down.
CAAGAACACAGGTGTACCACACACGTTTATGTGCACACATGTACGCAAGCACACACACACACACACACACACACACACACACACACACACACACACACACACACACACACTCACTCACTCACTCACTCACTCACTCACTCACACACACACACGCACGTGCACACACACACACACACACACACACACACACACACACACACACACACACACACACACACACACACACACACACACAGAGAATACTTCCCAACTCAGAAAGTGATTCTATTTTG
>JADBJO010000606.1:132500-162500 GCA_016801955.1 Conus betulinus | reverse complement strand
GTGGTGTGATCACATAATATTTGTGGTCACATGTAGTATAGTACACAAGAGTATGGCATTGTACACGTCTAATGTGGTAGAGTGTGGTGTGATCACATAATATAGTATAGTACACAAGAGTATGGCATTGCACACGTCAAATGTGGTAGTGTAGTGTGGTCGCATATAGTATAGTGCACAAGAGTATGGCATTGTACACATCTGATGTGGTAGAGCGTAGTGTGGTCACATATAGTTTAGTACACAAAGAGTGTGGTATGATATGGAATTACAGTAAGGCATAGTACAGTATGGTGCATCAAGGGACGGTGTAGTATTGTGGGTCTCAGAAAAGTGTAGCCGCCTACTTGCATAACAGTGCAGTGGAGTATAGCATTGTATAACATAGCATAGTACAAAAAAATGTAGCATAGCATAGTACAGTACAGTAGAGCAGAGTACAGTCTAGCACAGTACGGTGTAATATGGTACAGAGTACATTGTGGTAGGGTACTGCGAATAAATGCGTGAGACGGAGTCTGGTACCAGAGACAAAAGACAAACCACTGTTGTCAGCCAGCAAGCAGGTCAACATATGCACCGGCAGACACAGACTCGCTTCCTCGAGGCAGATGACGACAACTGGCTGACAGGGGCACGTATCTTGCGTGACTCCCAGTTCCAGACCGTTCTGCGGGGTGCAGAGGATGGTGGACAACCCCAGAAGCAGACCAGTGTTAATGACAACCTAGACGAGTCACATGTGTGTGTGTGTGTGTGTGTGTGTGTGTGTGTGTGTGTGTGCGTGCGTGCGTGCGTGCGTGCGTGCGTGCGTGCGTGCGTGCGTGCGTGCGTGTGTGTGTGTGTGCGGTGTGTGTGTGTGTGTGTGTGTGTTTCTACAAAATAAAAAGATGGAAGCCAAAACAAGGTTTAAACAAAAGTCCTTACCTAGTTTCTGTATATTCAGCTTTCTTCACCTTAAAATCCGTTAAAATCTGCACACAGACAAGCTCAGTGTTGTCTTAAAGGATGACAGTCAAAGAGGAAATCTGTCTGATGTTCAGTCAGTGTTGTGCCCCCACGCACCCAGAATAGTCACATTAGCTGATAGGTCAGCAGACCCTCTGCCATATCCACACCGGTCAAAAATTTCCTGTCGGTTGAAACTAGAACTGGCGTTTCTCGCACCATTATGCGGTGGAGTTTGTGTCTGCAGTCACTGCTGTGGAAGCGTTCAAATGCATGGCATGTGCATACATTGTTAAAACCTTCTGTAGGTCATCAGTGTTTGCGTTAGCACACAACAGTTACAAGGTTCTCCTTACAAAAGTTTCTTGTAAACAAAAAATGTGACGGAAAGTAAAGAAGAATGCTTGAGCACACGTACGCAAGTACGCACATGGACGCACGTGTGCATGCGTGCACACACGCGCGCGCGCGCGCCCGAGTGCGCGCTGTCACGTGCGAGCGTACGTGTAAAGGGTGTGGAGGGGGAGAGGGATCAGTAGTGAGAAAGACTGGACAGGGGCGGAGTGAGAGGAAGGGAGAGAGAGAATACGATTTGTTTGTAATGATGATCTTTGAGCCCAGCAAATCAACAAATTAGCCGGCCCCAAGTGGACCACCGTTGAGTCTGTTTACTCTCAGTGCACGCCGTGTGTGTGTGTGTGTGTGTGTGTGTGTTATCTAGCGCTACCAGAGCTGTGTGCCCCGACCTCTCTTCTCCCCACTCTCACCTTTTCTGTCTTTCCCCCTCCCTCCCCCTTCGTCCCACACTTTCTTTCCCATCCAGCCGATGTTTCCTGCCCTCCACCCCCCCCCCCACCTTCCAGCCTCTGAACATTCAAAACAGGGTGACTTGGGAAAAACAAGTTGTAGCTTTTTATTCAAGCTGGCCGAACTGTCTGTCAGTCGGAACACAAGCACTTTAAAGGGCATAAAGCCTGAAGTACATTACACTAGAGGCATTCTTGAGTATTATTAACAATCCTGAGAAAAATACAAATTCCTTTCAGATGACTGGTCCTAGAAAGTGGCTCCTTTCACCACCAGTCAGGTAGAGGGTGAGGTGAGGTTTGATATGAAGACGACTCTACAATTTTTACAGAGAACGCGCTCTGAGTTTTTCCCCTTGAGGACCACTCCATCCACCCCTTCTCATCACTCGCACTCTCTCCCCCTCTCCCTCTCCTCTCTCTCTCTCTCTCTCTCTCTCTCTCCCTCTCTCAGCTCTCTCTCTCTCTCTCTCTCTCTCTCTCCCCCGTCTCTTTGTCTCTCTCCCCTCTCTTTCTCTTTCTCTCTCTCTCTCTCTCTCCTCTCTCTCTCTCTCTCTCTCTCTCTCTCTCTCTCTCTCTCTCTCTCTCACACACACACACACACACACACACGCACGCACGCACGCACACATGCACACACATACATGCACCCACGTGCGCTTACACGCACGTGAACACCGCACACACACACACACACACACACACACACACACACACACACACACACACACACACACACACACACACACATACATACACGCGCGCGCGCGCGCGTTCCTAACATATGCACTAAGATATAGAGACTAAACGAGCACAAGTAAAACACGACTATTATTTGTCTGTCTGCCTCTTACACACACACACACACACACACACACTCTCTCTCTCTCTCTCTCTCTCTCTCTCTCTCTCTCTCTCTCTCTCTCTCTCTCTCTCTTTCACATACACACACACACACACACACACACACACACACACACACACACACACTCACACTTACTCACACACACACACACACACACACACACACACACACACACGCACACTTACTCACTCACACACACCACACACACACACACACACACACACACACACACACACACACACACTTGTAATTCCATCCTCTAGAGTTCCCATACCCTTTGCAGGTGGTTTGAAGTGCTGGCGTTCAAGTGGCAGAAAAAGGCTGCATAGATCTTTGGGTTTGTTCCACCATGGTTCTTGCACAAGCACTGCAAGCGCTAATAGGTGCTTATCTTGGGGGTTGAAGCACACCAAGATGTATTGTCTGGCCATGAACAGATCATTCATAGACTGTTCAACAGACGGAAAGATTGTGTATTGTAAAGGGTACGGAGAGAGAGAGAGAGAGAGAGAGAGAGAGAGAGAGGAGAGAGAGAGAGAGAGAGAGAGAGAGAGATTTAGTTAGAGAGCGAATTAAATTCGTCCAATAACTTCTTTAATGAAGAATGAATAATACTGATAATGTGGGGACACCGTCTCTGCGAGCTGGCTCACCATGCTTTTTAGTAGACATGTAAAAACTGAAATTGAATTATGAGGTTAGTGAAACATGATACATTTTGGACACAACGTTCGTAGGCTGATTTAACAATGAAAAAAATACAGATCAGTACGACCAGATAAGTCTGGCTGTATACAAACCGTACATTCCACACACATTACATTAACAGGCTCATATGAAACTGCATCAGTATATGAAATAACCAATTCAATATGTACTATGGGAAAAAAAGATGACATAAAACATACATATGAAACTGGTAAAACCAATACAGGTTTTTTTTTTTATTTAAAATGAGTGGTTTGTACATGTGCACGCGTTTAAATGAATGTAGTGAAAATAGTAAGCCAGGGATGGTTAATTTGTGTTGTACTGAAAGAAAGATGTTTTCAGTAGATTTTGAAGGCGAGTTTGCATTAGGGACTATGGACGAAAAAGCACATTCTCCAAATGTTTTGAGTGGGTCTTTGCTATACACAAAGTGAGGTGATACGTGGATGAATGGAATGGTCAAGATGGTGACTGGGTAGACAATTGGGTTAGAAAAGTAAGCCAGAAAAGACCCAGAGAAGAAATTTATGACAACAAATGAGGAATGCCTTGTAGCGAATCCCTGCTTCAATAGGCAACCAGTGTAAGGTTCATATAAGAGGTTTGACATGGTCTTTTTTTTTTCTTTGTTTGTTTGCTTTGTGCATGTGAGTGTGTTTGTTGTTGGTGGGTTTTTTTTTTTTTTTTTTTTTTTTTTTTTTTTTTTTTTTTTTTTTTTTTTTGGGGGGGGGGGGGGGGGGGTGGGGTAGTGCGTAGAGTATGATTTTTGTCAGCTGTTTGTTGGCATCTGTTGTACTCTGTCTGTGCTCCTTTTAGGACATTCAGCAAGAACAGCTTTGCCATGTCTAGTCCAGATAGGACAACAGAACAGACCAGTGTTTTTGTTGCTGTAGTTGTGATGTAGTGACAAATGGAACATATCTGGCAGAGAGCTGCATAAGCAGATGTACAGATGTGAGTTGTGTGCTTGTGGAGTGACATGCCATGACAGATAATCAGTCGTAGGATGAATGCCGGGGGGGGGCACAACGTCAGAGTTTCCAGCATGGGTAGTGATGGCTTTGGACAGTCGCAAAAGGATCTGTGTGAGTGAATGAGAAGGGCCTCAGTTTTGTTGGGGTTTTTTTTGTTGTTGTTGTTGTTGTTGTTTTGTTTTTGTTTTTTTCATTCAGTGCTTAGTTATTCAAGATTTTACTTGATCTGAGCAGATTTGTGTGGTGTGATCGATTTTCACTGTTGGCAAGAACTGTAAAGTTGAGTGTCGTCTGCAAATGACTGACTGAGGACAGGGTGACGATAAGTTCATATCTGTAGAGGCCTCATAATAAACAGGACAGGACCCAGTAGTGAGCCCTGAGATATGCCAAAGGCTAAAATTCTGCATTGGATAAGAAATCGATCGTGATGACCAAATGCTTGCGGGATGTTTAGAAGTTCTAGAACCAAGACAAAGGTGTATCAGAAATGCCATAATGTTAATGGGGTGTGTGGCAATGAGTCGGGTCTGATGAATAATGTCAAATGCGGCGCTCAAATCAAGTAAAGTCGATAAAGGTACATCATCCCGATCAAATGCAGAGTATCGCTGGTGACCTTAGGCAGTGTTGTTTCTATGCAGGGGTTAGTTAGCAGACCGGCTTGGGCAGAGCGAAGAGTGTGTAAGTAATTAAAAAGGTGGTTGAGAGCAGCCTTTAGAATCACTTTAGTTGGGAAAGACAGATGACACTGATCAATAGATCGTATGAAAAAATGTTTGGTACAAAGAGGACTTTCTCCGCAAGGGTTGACCACAGCAATCTTAAAAGGTGATGGGAAATGGACAGATTACAATTTGGGCAAGGGTAGGGAGTAACTTGTCAATGCAGTCAATCACCAACGGTAGTACCGTATGAGGTCAACTTGTAGGTTTTGTTTTAGAATAATTTTCCAAAAAGATCCTCCTGTGAGACGGAACAAAAGAATGCACCAAAATTTGAAATATCCCAGGGAAGCTGCTTGAATGATTAAGTTCTAAACAATGTCCGAGATGTTACATGTAAATAAAAACAAGATGCAAAGCATATAAACGTACTCAGTTTGGTGGTGAAAATTTTGTATGTAAGAGAAAAGCAAAAAAAATGTTTGCTCTGCCCGGCGGTGAATAGAATCCGGTATCCCGCGTGAAACTAACCACTATACTACCGAGGAGCTTACAAAGTTTGGTTACACATAAAATTATATACCGTTATTGCAAGAATGGAGACAATTTCCAGTTGGTGGAAGAAAAAACTCGACAGCGCGGTGATTATTTTCCTTATCGGACTTGATCTTTTAAAATTATCATTTATAGCCGTTAGTAACGGCTGTTCTGGTAAAATAAAACATCGGGCATCATCCATGACTTATAATGAATATACCTACAGATTTTCAGAAAGATCGGCCGAGAAGTTTTGTCTGGAGTGAGTGGAACACATTTTGACCACAGACAGACACACAGACAGCATTTTCTTCGTTCCCATTGTAAACTAGTCCCTATTCTGTAAGAACTGGGAGCACAAAAAAAAGTTATTAAAAAACCTTTGGTAGGTGGTCTAGGGGAAACAAAGTGGGGAGGGATGATGACTTGCCAGTACTCATCAGTCTACCGCACATCCAGCAGTTGCCTCTCTGACACACTCACTGTCATCTGAGCACCGTCGTGTGGTGTTTTTTTGCTTTTTCAGCAGTACACGTGACTTTTCCTTTTTTCAATGATTTATCTAAGAACAGTAAGGCAGTGCGGTTCTTTTGTCTTTTTACCATGACGTCTGTTTGTCTTTGCTTCTTTATCTCTTCTGTTAGAAACATAAAATGAAACTACTGAGCATTTGCAAAGTTCTAATGGGAGCTTGGAGGGTTTTGCGTTTTTTATTACTTGAAGTGCTTTCTCCCCCTCAGCATACGTCTCTCTCTCTCTCTCTCTCTCTCTCTCTCTCTCTCTCTCTCTCTCTCTCTTTTTTAAAACTTTCTCTGTTTCTTTTTGATGGTGTAGGCACACAGGCGCGCACACACACACACACACACACACACACACACACACACACACACACACTCTCTCTCTCTCCTCTCTCTCTCTCTCTCTCTCCTCTCTCTCTCTCTCTCTCTCTCTCTCTCTCAGTGAAACAAATCTTTTAAAGTGTTGGGACTTGGACGATGTGTGACAATAAACACCCTACAGCAGAGTCCATGACAACCCTTGTCAGAGATGCCCCACCTGACGTGATCTTTGAGTTTCTGAAAGAGATAAGCATTTTTCATCTGATCTAAATTTTACCGAAGGAAGTTTTTTGAAGGTGTATTTTAAAGAAATGTGAATGAATTTTTTTTTTTTTTTTTTTTTTTTTTTTTTTTAAATTTATGACTTGTGAGTTGACTTCAACGCGGTGACAGCCCTGATATGGCCCTTTGCGGTCGGCGGGGCTATAAGCAACATTAGCTTACTTTACCTTACTCACTCACTCACTCGCACAATGCACCACACACACACACACAGAGAGAGCAGCAGCCGAAAGTCGAGTGAAGAGTCTTCAAAATACTACTGATTATTGTTCAGTTTCTTTCCTTTCCACCTACAATCCCGCCCCTCTTTTTTTTTCTTTGGCTTTTATTCTGAGCACACAAAGACCCACAAAGAAAGAACGTGTTTGATTGGTGGTTCACACACACATTCAGCATTGTTGAGAGGGTTTTATTTTCCTTTTTTTTTTTAACCCCCATTCCTTCACACACACACACACACACACACACACCTTCCCCAGTTATATTCCCCCTTCACATGAACAGTCATGCAGACATCAGCGTGATGTCTGTTGGAACTCAAGGACTCTCCAGGTTTCAGCCGCTCCGTTGTCTTCATTATACCATACTCTCTTTCCACTCAGTTTAGACAACTTGAGCCAGTCGTCCACTTGGATCAGGTGGTAATTAGAGACACGGCTGTGGGAAACCGCTCCTCACGGGATGCCGATGGGTAGCCTGCTGGACTGGTAGAGTTCATCATCATCTTGTGAGGCACGAGCGACTGCTCCCTGTGTAGTTCTGATTCGCTGCGTGAAGAATAAAAGAGTGCTGGGCTTTCCTGACAGGGGGGTGAAATCTGACGCCGCCTCCTCCCTTCGCCCCCGCTCCGCTGCTATCCACCACCACCCCACCACCACCACCATTCTCCCTTTCTCTCTCCTTTTACTCCTCCGTCTCATTTGTCGCCCACGCTCTTTCTCTGTCGTTGACGATATAGTTATTCTGGCATCATCCTCGCTTGTTCCGCCTTCAGCGAAGTATGTTTTGCATAGCGTTTGACGATTCAGTCAGAGAGGGAGTGTGAAAATGCGTCAGAGCAGCCAAGTTTGTTCTAAGAATTGCTCTTGCAATCAGGGTCAGCAACCAGTTCGTAAAACTCGAATGAATTAAGGCAAAGAATTCCTTTCCTTTTCCACCTACAATCCCCACCTCCCCCCCACCCCCTCTTTTTTTTTTTTTTTTTTTCTTTGACTTCATTCTATGCATATACAACACAGAACACATTCACATAGTATTACATTCAGATACAGAACTCCATCAGAAACGAAAAGAGGGACATTACGTGCTTGATATGCACGCCCAGGTGTCCTTCATAGCAAAGATGTCTTTCACTTACTTTTGCAAAATACTCTCACACTCCTGAATATCCCCTGTCTCCACCCCCTTTCTACCTAAATATGCAGCGTTTTCAATAGTCAATATAATGTATTTTTTATATCATCATTCTACTTGAATTATTCGTTGCCAGATAAGCACAGCGAGTGCCAGAATAATTCAGTTGTTTCCAGTCATACGTAAAACGAATGTGCAGCTTGTTTTATTGTTTCTTCCTTCTGTATTTTTTTTTTTTTCATTTCTATTGTGTGTTTGACTCCCCCATCTCCATATCCGGACATGGTTTATTGTTGGTTTCATAAGAAACCAGTGTCCTGTCTCTCCCTTCCCCCATCCCTCACTCCTATCCCCTCTCGTTCTCTCACTGTCTGTCTGTCTGTTTTCTCTCTCTCTCTCTCTCTCTCTTCTCTCTCTCTCTCTCTCTCTCTCTCTCTCTCTTTGTCTCTCTCCCCCCCCCCTCTCTCTCTCTCTCATTCTCTCTAGCTGTCGCTCTCTACCCTCACTCTCTTTTCTTTCCCCTTTTCGCTCCCACCTCTCTCTGTCTGTCTGTCTGTCTCTCTGTCTCTCTCTCTCTCTCTCTCTCTCTCTATCTCTCTCTCCTCTCTCTCTCTCTCTCTCTCTCTCTCTCTCTCTCTCTCTCTCTTTATTGTAAAGCCTAGAAAATATCTGGATAATTGTTTTCAACTGGAATTATTCTCAGGAATTTCTAATCAGAACGGCATGGCAAGCCTTCTCTTAAACGGTAATGAATATTTATTACGAGCACTGTTGAGGTTAATAGCTCTGCCAGTGCAAAAAGGAGGGGTTGTTGGGGAATGGAAATCATATCTCTCTCTCTCTCTCTCCCTCTCTCTCTCTCTCTCTCTCTCTCTCCCTCTCTCTCTCCTCTCCTCTCTCTCTCTCTCTCTCTCTCTCTCTCTCTCTCTCTCCTTCTCTCTCTCTCTCCCTCTCTCTCTCTCTCTCTCTCTCTCTCTCTCTCTCCTCTCTCTCTCTCTCTCTCTCTCTCTCTCTCTCAAACCCCAGACAGATATTGCAGGAACAGTTTTTTAACCTGAATTGCATTCAAAGATTCTTGATCAAAACTGCACGATAAGCGTTGTTTCAAACAATGAGGAGATGTATATTCTTACAATGCAAATAAGGGGGACGGAGGGGGGGGGGGGGGGTTATTAAAGACCAATTCAGATGAAAATAAATTTTAAAATAGAACATTAAATTGAAATGCTCCAGGACTTGACAACGTATAGGTTTGCATACGGAGAGAAAAATGGCTGGTGGCATAGACTTGGAGGAATAGAGAAACGATCAGAGATGCATGTAGAGAGGGACTTCTGCGTGCATGTGCATGAATGTGTGTGTGTGTGTGTGTGTGTGTGTGTGTGTGTGTGTGTGTGTGTGTGTGTGTGTAATGACGTCCAGATTGTATGGGATGTGCTCACGGTTACTTGCAAGATGGATCAATTCTCGTGCATAAGAGCTGATGCTTGCAATGCTAAACAGACAATATTACCTCTCATATTATCAAATGAGAACATTTTAGGTCTAATGCTTCCGTCAGTAAGCCCATATTATATTTATATTAATGTGCATTATGTGTTGGGATAGAAGGGATACTCCTATCACACACTTCTCCCCCCCCCCCCCCCCCCCCCCACCTCCCACTCCTTGCTGTTCCTTTTTCTCCATCCTTCCGCCACTCTTTACCTTATTTTTCCTCTTTTTCGTCCTCCCCTGCCCTTCCCCTACCCCCGTCCACAAAACTGTCTGACAAACAACCAAGGCAGTACAACTAAGGGGTGATTGGAATTTGTGCGGTCTTAAGCAGGAAATATGGTCCCTACTTATAACCTGCAACGCAGGTTCAAAATGATGTGAATGATACTGCTGGAGATCGACGTAGAAAAGGATAACCCCATAACGCTGTAATCCCTAAACAAGCTTGATACCTTTACAGTTTTTTTTTATATGATTGGGAAGACTGTGGCTACAGTTAAGTCTGCTGTCTTGTGCTCTTCTTATCTTTTGCTTTTTTCAGGCTTCTTCCTATGTATGTGAGGAAGACGTCAAATCGTTGTAGTTTGTACAAAGGCTTTTTTCTCCACCCCCCCCCCCCCCCCCCCCCCCCCCCCCATTTCTCATCCTCCTGCTTTGTTTTTTGTTCTACTCAGGGGATGAACTTCAATCACTCTTTTATCCCTGTTACAGTTTTTTGTTTTGTTTTGTTTTGTTTTTGTTTTTGTTTTTTTGTTTTTGTTTTTCCTGTCCCAACCTCGACTTAAGAGGCAGTGCACCCACGCCGCTCATTCCGACACCCCGTCCACAACCACAGCCCCGGTCGGCCCCGCCGCAGCCCCGGCACCGGCAGTCCACAGGGAGCAGTCAATGTCAAGTCGTCAAGAGGCAACCCACCGGAGGAGACAGTGCACTGCTGCCGAGTCACTTCGGTGGTGTTCAGTGGCGCCTGTTCTGATGTAACATACGCAGGACACACCTACTAAGCCCCCTACTGACGACAATAATTGCTTAGTCGCGGAGCCGGCGTGAGTGAGCTCTCCCGCCGGAGGGCGCCACCACGTCCGTCCAACGACAGCCCCCATGGACTTGCCGATACCGGTGACCCCGACGGAACCAAACCAAGGCCACAGACGTGGAGAGGACATCGAAATTGAGGTCACCATGAGAGCAGGGCATGAAGGGCCACAGAACTTGAGACTTTTTTTTTTTAATGCTGATTGATGAGAATGAGAATGATTAAGATGATGGCTACGGATTTCCATTTCGGTCTGAGACTACATGACAGGGCTGTACTCTACGCTTCCTTTCATAATATATCCCGGCGTCAACCAGGCCCGAGAGATACAGGCACCTGCAGTGTTGGTCAGGAAATTTGAGCAACACTCTCAGAAACGCATCCATTAAGTGGATGAAACTCGACTGTGTGGTCCCAGTCTTCCCAACTGAGCCCGCAGCAAACTCAACTCTGGGTAGGAGCCGGTCGGGGCAGAAAAAACCCACATGACTCTGATGGGATTCGAAACTACGACCTCCCAGCCGGGAGTCAGAGCAGGAGCTCATGCAATGTTTATCTACTGTCATCTGACAGAATGGCTTGAAGCTGTTCAGTGAAACATGTAACGTCGTTTTGCTTCTTGAAAGTTTTAACACTTCACGCATTCACATTTATGCACTTAAAAACATGCACGTATGCAAGCATGCACGCTCGCACGCACGCACGGGTACACACACACGCACACACACACACACACACATGCCCACACATGCGCGCGCACACACACACAACTAACACACACACACGCACACACACACATGCACACTGTTTGGCTCTCTCTCTCTCCTCTCTCTCTCTCTCTCTCTCTCTCTCTCTCTCTCTCCTCTCTCTCTCTCTCTCTCTCTCTCTCTCTCTCTCTCTCTCTCTCTCTCTCTCTGGCTCTCTCTCTCTCCATTATCTCTCTCTCTTCTCTCTCTCTCTCTCTCTGGCAAGGCATGAGGACTACATTAAAAAGATTAGCCATGCATATTTATCAGGCAAGATATTTAACAGGTTGCCACTGGTGACTTCATAGATGGTTACATTTCAGTTTATATCATGGAGAATGTGTTTGGTTGACTGCTTCTTTTATTTTGTACATGGTTGACTGCTTCTTTTATTTGTACATGGTTGACTGCTTCTTTTTATTTTGTACATGGTTGACTGCTTCTTTATTTGTACATTTTATCTGTGCATCCCCAGTCAGCAAGGAGGCAAGGTCTTTATCTGAATAAAATTTTGAGTCTTTGACTCTGTGTCTCTGTCCGTCTCTCTCTCGCTCTCTCTCTCTCTCTCTCTCTCTCTCTCTCTCTCTCTCTCTCTGTCTCTCTCTCTCTCTCTCTCTCTCTCTCTCTCTCTCTCCTTTTTTTTTTTAATAGTATGTGAATGAACTCTCATCACAGGTATTATGAAAAGGAAGGATGAACAGGATGAAGCGTTGGTGTGGAAAATGAGGAGAAGGCAGGGTGAGAGGGAAGGGAAAACACATTTAGATTACATTTTCACTACAGAAACCTCGATGTATTTCAACCGCTGCTGTCTGAGCTTAACATTCCCAACAGACGGAAATGTCCTAGGATATTTTTAAGGAGGGGGGGGGGGGGGGGGGGGGGGGGGCGCGCGCTCAGGATGCTTTTAAGTGTGTCTGAACATTTAGAAATACTGTATTCTGAGATCCTTTTGTTTTCATTTTAATGAAACAATGTCACCAGAATTGGTATGCTTGCAGGACAGTGGAATTTATGTATCTGATGTGTGTGGTTTGGGAACATTTCTTTTCACAGATATTTGCATAATGCATCACGAAATTAAACAGGAAAGAAAAAAAAGTGTGCAATGACACGAGAAAAGGAAAAAAAAAAAAAAAAAAACAAGGATTAGCAGGTGGGGTGACTGCTCGTTGTTGCAGAGATTCGGCGACGTGTGAAGTTAGATGGAGCTGAATTAGAAGAATACCACCGAAAAAAAAGCAGGAAGAGGAGAGTGAGGAGGCGAGGCGGAAGATTCAACAGGCCTCAGGTGAGTCATTATTTAAACCAGCATGGCATTTAAAGTGCAAATTCTGATTGCCCGCTATTAGCACGTCCGTTTCAGATGAGTCAGGCATTTTCCGTGGAGCCGATGGAAAGAAAGAAAGCAGAGAGAAAAAAAAGAGATGTTCCTGTCAGGGTTTTTATGTCTGATATAGGAAGGTCACGCCATCATACGTTCATCGAGACATCACGTGTGCCCCCTGGTGTTACATTGCAGAGCTGTAGTGTGATGCAGCCATTGCTACGGCTATTGTTTAAGTTGTGATGGTCTGACTTTTTTCCAGTATGAATTTGACCGCCCAGCGCGAGTTTACAAAGTATTCGAAATAACTCTGCCAGTCAACATGGATAAATGAAGTACAAGACAAAACACGACGCGTTTCAACTCTGCCACTCAACATGGATAAAACGAAGTACAAGACAAAACACGACGCGTTTCAACCTCTTAGCTCTTCTCCAGGCAAGATAAACAACGCTCAGGACAACGAAAATGAAGAACGAGCAATCACTTATCTTCTACCATCTTGCGCGGAATATGAGAAGATGAGTGTGTGTTCATGTTTCCTGAAGAATACCTTAGCGGTCAAAATGCATCGTGTTTTGTCTCGTGATTTATTTGTCCATCTTAATAGGCAGATTTATTTCAAATACCTTTTAAAATTTACTTCAGTTTCCGCCTGCTGTCTCCTCACTTTGCAACTAACTGCCCAGCAAAGCTGTTTGTGTGGCTGGCTGGGCTACAGTGTTAAAACTTTGAAACCAGCATGCTTCTGTACTGCTGTGATCTGCTGACTGCTTCATGAGATTCCAGACACTGGATTGGGCACTAGCTGTCTGCACTTTTGTTGGCTGGTAGGGTCTTTCTGGGCGTTTTGTGACGTTAACATGTTTGTGATTAGTCTTGTCCATTCCTGCATTAAGGATATGTATACTTCAGTTAGTTCGCTGTGAATTTCCTTATATTTTAGTGTGTGTGTGTGTGTGTGTGTGTGTGTGTGTGTGTGTGTGTGTGTGTGTGTGTGTGTGTGTGTGTGTGTGTGTGTGTGTGTGTGTGTGTGTGTGCTTTTTTTTCCCTAGCAGGAATCTGAATTGTCAACGATTTGGCACCCCTGATATGACTGTTTGGTCAGCTGGGGTATCTGTGATACAAATCTAACTGCACGTGCATGCTCACAAAGAGGGAGGCCGAGGGGGAGGGTTTGGGACAGGCTCTGGTGGTTTAGACTATATCAGATCCACACATGTGGATTGATGCAACGCAAACTTCTTATCCCTCAGTTAGTTACAAAGTGGGGTGACTGCCGGCGCAAATGGAAACAAGTTTTGTTAAAGAATTACCAGTGAGGCCGCCAAACAACAGGGACAGAGAAATTACAAGACAAAACAGGATGCGTCTCGACCTCTTAGGTCTTCTTCAGGCAAGATAAGGTAAGGTAAGGTAATGTTACTTTGGCCCAGCCGACCGCAAAGGGCCGTATCAGGGCTGTTACAGCGTTGAAGTCAATTCACAAGACATTCATTCACACAACCCTTTAAAAATACATCTAAAAACGCACCCGAAATGTTGTTGAAAATCTTCCACTGTAAAATCTCAGATCAGATGAAAAATGTTATCTCTTTCAAAAATTCAAAGTTCACATCAGGTGGGACATCTCTGAATAAGGTTTTCATGGAATCTGCTGTAAAGTGCTTATGCCTCACATCATGCCAGTCCCAACACGCTAAAAAAGAGTATGTTTCATTGTGAGTGGTATGTGACATGGAAGATAAAAACAAAAATTCAGGACAATGAAAACGAAGAACGGGCCATCACTTATCTTCTCAAAGTCGGCGCAAGATGGGGCGTGAAATGAAAGCGAATGTTGTTTATGTTGTCCGAAGAAGACCAAAGGTCGAAATGCGTCATGTTTTGCTTTGTAATTTGTTTGTCCCTGCTGTGTGACGGACTCACAAATAATTGTTTTTAAGATATTTTTATTCCAAGTATAGCTGTGTCCGTGCACTGGGCGCGTCACTGTCTGGTTGTGTGTGTGTCTGCAGAGACGGTGACCTGGAATCCAGTGATGACAGTGAGACAGAGATGGAAGTGGAGGGGGCTTTTGGAGCCCTTCCAAGGGCAAGCACGACCTGATGATGAAGGGGGAGGTAAGTGTGGATTATTTTCCCACAAAAAGTGGAAGATGGGCTTGTCATTGCAGCAGAAGAGAGCAAGTGACCTTTGGGGTGATGTCTCACTGAATTTTTTTTATAGACCTTTTTCAGTATACCGCCAAGAAATTCTTTTTGACCATCGCTTCTCTCTCTCTCTCTCTCTCTCTCTCTCTCTCTCTCTCTCTCTCTCTCTCTCTCTCTCTCTCTCTCTCTCTCGTGAATAGGGTTATTAGTCATATTCATTTCAATAGCAGGAGCAAAAATTGAATGTGGAGCTGTTTTCAGATAGCTCCTGTTCAGATTGCAAGGGCAGTATGGCAGTAAAAGTGGAAGAGCATGATCCGGTTCTTGGGTCCATTACCTCGGTAAACACTGAACATCCTCTGCATTCCTTGCCTAAAAGAACGAAGTTAATGGACTGATCATGGCGGCGGCTGGATTATCAGCAGACCTGCATCAAACCAGGGGCACAGTGCTCTTTGTCAGGCCGCCCACACATAAAAGCCAGAAAGAAAGAGGATTCCAGATTCTGGTATTTGGGTAAACATCGCATTCTTCTGCCATATTTAATGTCGAAGTCTCACCGGGGTCAGAGTGCTCGAGTCTTTTCAGCCAGCTTCTGTTTACAAGAAGAGGAGGGGGGGTGTTGCAAGAAGGACTGGAAGAGAAGAGCGTCTCTCTGCTGCTGGAAACCAAGGGGAGCCAGGGCCAGCCTGAAGAGCCCTCCCAAGATGGAATGGCTGGGGTTTCTTTGGCTGCAACTGTGCACCCTACAGTGGAACCTCTGTTTATGACTCCAACGAAAACTCCTTCCAGAGCACTCCACTGAACGGGTCTCTTTGGATTGTATTGTATGGTATCGCATTGCATTGTAATGTATGTCCTTTATGTCATATCAGAAAGAAAGTGACGTGCTGACACACCAAGTGGAAACTCTATTCTACCGGATTTGGTTTTTCGTTTCAGTGTGTTTTGTTGTTGTTGTTTTTTTTTTCATTTTACTTTGTGTCACAAATGTTCGTAGGCAAGACTTATAGAAATGCTGCTGATGTGTTGACTTTGCGCACTGTCCTGTTTTTGCGCACCTATAAGCTCAGATTGTTTGATTTAAAAACAAAAAACAAAAAAAAAAAAACAACACTCACAGCAAGCAAGTGTTCTGTGAAATGTCATGCTTTTTATACAATTTTTCTTCTTCATAAACTTCTGTAGAATCCACTTACTCCGATCTGCAGTTGACCTTCCTAGAGTCTGCAATGAACTTTTATGCCAGTTTTGTTCTAAAATTAGATAGATAGATAGATAGATCAGTCCTTTAAGAGCCCAGTCTTTACTTACCGCCACCCCTCCCCCCCTGACTTTCAACGATAACTCATTTGATCGTTTATGTTTTCCCACAGCGTGTGATCTCACAAGACTGTTACGAGCTTTCCGGTTGTTATATGCGGCGTAACCTTTGACCCTTATGAAGAAAGCATCTGCATGGGAATTCGGTCTTTCTTTCTTTTTTTTTTTTTTTTTTTTTTTTTTTTTTTTTTTGCTATGCATCAGTACAGCTGACTTATTATGGTACGCTTTGGGCATTTTCATGTTTTGCAAACTGAAATCAGATCCTGGTCATGACAGCGTGATTGTGACAGGGTTCTACCACAACAGTCTGCGGGACACACTGTTGCCATCTTTGCACTGAGTGACCGTCGCAGCAGTGGAGTCTCAGAAGTGTCGTGAAGTCTTGGTTGTTTCTTTGAGAAAAAATGTTCATTTTAGGACACTCTGGCCTGTTTGTTCCTGTTGTTTATATTTTACTTGCTTTTCACTTTTAGATACTTTCCAAAGGTCATTCATCCTCATGTAACGCACCAGCCCATCCTCAGTGATTGGATTTATTTCCTTGTGTTGTGAGGAAAAGGCATTTTTTTTACTACCCACCTTTTGTTCACTCTCTCTGTCTCTCTCTCTCTCTCTCTCTCTCTCTCTCTCTCTCTCTCTCTCTCTCTCTCTCTCTCTCTCTCTCGCTCTCTCTCTCTCTCTCTCTGTTTTTCAGTCTGTATCCCACTGGCTGGCTGGCCGTCTGTCTGTGTGTCTCTGTCAGTGTCTGTCTTCCCTCTCTCACTCTGTCTCTCCCTCCCTCCCCCCCCCCCCCCCTTCCTCCCTCTCCCTTCCTCCCTTACCCCCTCACTCTCTCTGTATGTCTCTGTTTCTGCATGTAAATTTGTGTAGCGTGTGATTCACGTACTTACCAATACATCAGTCTTCTACCTCCCTGTAACGACCCTTTCCCCCTTTTCCCCAAAGACCTTTTATCAATGTTGTTGTTATCGTTGTTGTTGTTGTTGTTGTGTTGACATGTTCAAGGTCTTTCTAGAGAGGTTCCCAAGTCCCTTCCTTGTGGGCAGGCTGAAACGGAAACGGAGCATTCTGGGATTGTTTCCACGTATTTGGCAGTATGTTTATGGTTAAAGTTCCAAGCCAGACCGTTTTCCTTTCTCTTGCACTGCTCGATTTGGAGCTGGGTGACGAGGCCGGGGGTGAAGCAGAAGAAAAGCATGCTCTGTTCACGTTGTTTATGGCCCAGCCAACCACAGGGCTGTATCACTGCCAGTGCCGTGCTGACCGTTATGCTGAAAAACCAAAGCTATAACGCCCACCTTGCGCTGAATTTGACAACCTAAGTGATAGCTCTTTCTTCGTTGTCATCATCCTGAATGTTGTTTCTCTGGTCTGGAAAAAGACCCAGGAGGTCGAAATGCGTTGTGATTTTTCTTGTAATTTGTTTGTCCCTGTTATCAGGTGGATTTATTTTAGATTCCTTTTAAAAATCAAGAATGAAAGAAAATGAAATAAGTTGGTGTGGAGGAAGAGCTGGGTAAATCCAAGGGTTTTCCCCCGGCTCAGTTGAGAAAAATAAACTGAGGAAAATTATGCAGTTGTAACCTTCTCATCGTCCTTTCCTTCTCTGATGTCTGTTTTTCTCCCAACAGAGTTTTGATGCAAATCTCTCCACACAGAGTATATTAGTGACTGTGGGTGTGTTTGATGTGTCTGAGAGTGTTTCAGCCCGTATTTGCAGCAGTCGGAGAACTACGTTGTTGATCTTTTTTTTTTTCAGGGCAAAAGTAAGCCCGGTTTCTTCAAGCAAGCCAAGAAAGCTACCCCATGTTTCCCTTCCGAGGAGGAGAAATCAAGTGGGACGAGTACGGAGAAATCATCAGGTAAGGAGTGGGCATGCTTACTACAGTGGCAACTCTCAATAAGGACTAGCGCTCCAAAGAAAGATTTGCGCCTCCCAGTAAAGATGAGTACTTCCCAATAAAAACTTGCACCTGCAATAAAGACTAGCAGCACTCCCAATAAAGACTTGCACCTGCAATAAAGACTAACAGCACTCCCAAGAAAGACTTGCACCTGCAATAAAGACTAGCAGCACTCCCAAGAAAGACTTGCACCTCCCAGTAAAGATTTGTACTTCCCAGTAAAGACTAGCATTTCCCAGTAAAGACACACCTGTCAGTAAAAAACGTGCGTCACCAATTGAAAACTTGTGCTTCATAATAAAGACTTGCATGTCCCACTAAAGACTTGTTCTTTATAATAAAGTCTTGCTCATCCCAATAAAGACTTTCACTTACCAGTAAAGACTAGCTTTTCCAAACAAACACTTGGACTTCCCAATAAACACTTGCACCAGCCAGTAAGGATTTATACCTTCCATTTAAGACTTGCTCATCCCAATAAACCCTTACACCTTCCAAGAAAGACTTGCCTTTCCTGATGAAGACTTTTGGTTTCCAATAAAGGCTTGCTCCTCCTAATATGGACCTGCACCTCCCAACAGACTTATGCCTCCCAATAAAGACGCACTCCTACCAGTGAAGACTTGCACCTAATAAAGATTTGCACCTCACAGTAAAAGCATACATTTCCCAATAAAGACTAGCATCTCCAATAAAACTTGCACCTCCCAACAAAGATTTGCATCTTCCAGTGAAGACTTGTACTTCCCAGAAAACACTTGCACTTTCCAGTAAAGACTTGCACTTCTCAATAAAGACTTGACTTGCTCTTCCCAATAAAGATGGAACTTACCAATAAAGACTTGCACCTCCAAATAGAGACTTTCACTTACCAAAAGAGACTTGCATTACCTACCAAAAGTACTTGCACTTCCCAATAAAGACTTGTACTTCCCTATAAAGACTTGTACCTCCAAATAAAGACTTGCACTTTCCAATAGAGACTTGCACTTCCCAATAAGGACTTGCACTTTCCAATAAAGACTTGTACCTCCAAATAAAGACTTGCACTTCCCAATAAGGACTTGCACTTTCCAATAAAGACTTGTACCTCCAAATAAAGACTTGCACTTTCCAATAAAGACTTGCACTTTCCAATAAAGACTTGCACTTTCCAATAGAGACTTGCACTTTCCAATAGAGACTTGCAGTACCCAATAAAGACTTGCAGTACCCAATAAAGACTTGCACCTCCAGATAGAGACTTCCATTTCTTGATAAAGACTTGCACTTACCAGTAAAGAGTTGCACTTCCCAATAGACTTCCCACTGAAGACTTGCACTTCCCAATAAAGACTTGCACTTCCCAATAGACTTTGCAGTGAAGACTTGCACTTCCCAATAGACTTCCCAGTGAAGACTTGCACTTCCCAATAGACTTCCCAGTGAAGACTTGCACTTGCAAATAGACTTCCCAGTGAAGACTTGCGCTTCCCATAAAACACTTGCACTAACCAGTAAAGACTTGCATTTCCCAGTAAAGACTTGCACCTCCAAATTGAGAGTTGCACTTACCAACAGACTTGCGCTTTCCAATAAAGCTTACACTTCCCAGTAAAGACTTGCACCTCCAAATAGAGACTTGCACTTCCCAATAGACGTCCCAGTGAAGACTTGCACTTCCCAATAAAGACACGCACTTATCAGTAAAGACTTGCACCTCCAAATAGAGACTTGCACCTACCAACAAGGACTTGCACTTACCATTAAAGACTTGCTCTTAACAAATAAAGACTTGCACTTACCAGTAAAGACTTGCACTTCCCAATAGACTTCTCAGTGAAGACTTGCATTTACCAGTAAAACTTGCACCTCCAAATACAGACTTGCACTTTCCAATAAAGACTTGCACCTCCCAGTTAAGACTTGCACCTCATAACAAAGATCTGCATCTCCCAATGAAGACTTGCACTTTCCAATGAAGACTTGCACTTCCCGATGAAGATTTGCACCTCCAAATAGAGACTGGCACTTCGCAGTGAAGACTTGCACCTCTAAATCTTGCACTTCCCAATGAAGACTTGCACCTCCAAACAGAGACTTGCACTTCCCAGTGAAGACTTGCACTTCCCAGTGAAGACTTGCACTTCCCAGTGAAGACTTGCACCTCCAAATAGAGACTTGCACTTCCCAATGAAGACTTGCACTTCCCAGTGAAGACTTGCACTTCCCAGTGAAGACTTGCACCTCCAAATAGAGACTTGCACTTCCCAATGAAGACTTGCATCTCCATATAGAGACTTGCACTTCCCAGTAAAGACTTGCACCTCCAAATAGAGACTTGCACTTCCCAATAGACTTCCTAGTGAAAACTTGCAATGTCCAATAGACTTCCCAGTAAAGACTTGCACTTTCCAATAAAGACTTGCACCTCCAAGTAGAGACTTACGCTTCCCAATAGACTTCCCAGTGAAGACTTGCACTTCCCAACAGACTTCCCACTGAAGACTTGCACTTTCCAATAAAGACTTGCACCTTCCAGTAAAGATTAACACCTCGCAACAAAGACTTTCACCTCATAATAAAGACTTGCACTTTTCCAATAGAGACTTGCACCTCCCACAAAGACTTGCACCTCCCAGTAAAGACTGCACCTCCCAGTAAAGACTTGCGCTGTCCAGTAAACATTTGCACATACCAATAAACACTTGCGCTTAAGACTTGCACCTCCCAATAAAGACTTGCACATCCCAATAAACATTTGCACTAAAGACTTGCACCTCCCAATAAAGACTTGCACCTCCCAACAAAGACTTTTTAGCTCCCAGTATAGACTTGCACCTTCCATTTAAGAGACTCTCTCCCATCACAGACGTTGTTTCCTACAGAATGTTTATCTTTTTAATTTTTGTAACCTTTGCAACAACCAAAGGTGCAGGTGATCTGTTTTTTCACATTCCCGCAAAGACCAAATCAGCTTTTTTTGAGAGTGCCAAGCTAATTTAGATGGAACTTGTGACACTCAGTTTCTTAAATTACTATACAAGAACTCTGAGCCTAAATCTCAGGTAAGTTTGTTAAAAAAAAAAAATCTCAAAGTGGATGTAATTTGCTGTTTACATGTCTGTTTATTTGTTGTTAATATTTGACTGTTGGGTTTGTTTTAATGTTTTTTTCATGCTAATACATGATGGTTATGGTCATTGACCTGAAACCAGATAGTCAGGAATCCATTCATTACCACAGCGTGCACACCCAATTTCTTTTTTTCTTTTTTTTTTTGCCTGTCTAGTCGATTTTCTCTCTCTCTCTCTCTCTCTCTCTCTCTCTCTCTCTCTCTCTCTCTCTCTCTCTCTCTCTCTCTCTCTCTCACACACACACACACACACACACACACACACACACACACACACACACACACACACACACACACACACACACATAATACGAAAGCAAACACATCAAGAAAGCGTAGCATAGATACCCTTCCCTTTATCTCACCCTCTCTCTCTCTCTCTCTCTCTCTCTCTCTCTCTCTCTCTCTCTCTCTCTCTATGTGTGTGTGTGTGTGTGTGTGTGTGTGTAAAGGAGTGAGGGGGGAAATAAAAAAAAAAAGAAAAGAAAAATAGAATGTTTATATCTTTTATTTATTCTGCAGCTGTTTCCACGCACTAAAAATTGTTATAACACACACGCGCACACACACACACACACACACACACACACACACACACACACACACACACACTCATACACGAAACACTCATAATACGAGAAGCGTAGCATACATCACCCTTCCCTTTATCTACTCTCCCTCTCTCTTTATCTCACTCTCTCTCTCTCTCTCTCTCTCTCTCTCTCTCTCTCTCTCTCTCTCTCTCTCTCTCTCTCTTCCCCTCCCACCTGTCCCCACCATCATTGGTTCTCCAAGGACAACGGCTAGGGAGAGGGACGCTGGGCTGTGTGAAGTTGGCGGTCATTAGTTCGGAGAATGCTGTGAATCAGTGCTGCTGCCCGTTCATCATTTCTCCACTTCACCCCCACACCCACCCCTCTCCTTCCCCGCCCCCTGTCTCTCTCTCTCTCTCTCTCTCTCTCTCTCTCTCTCTCTCTCTGTCTCTCCCTCTCTCTGTCCCTCTCGCTCGCTCTCTCTCTGTCTGTCTGTCTCTCTCTCTCTCTCTCTCTCTCTCTCTCTCTCTCTCTCTCTCTGCCACTCTCTCTCTCTCTCTCTCTCTTCTCTCCTCTCTCTGTCTCTGTCACTCTCTCTCTCTCTCTCTCTCTCTCTCTCTCTGCCACTCTCTCTCTCTCTGTCTCTCCCTCTCTCTGTCTCTCTCTCTCTCTCTTGCTCTTTCTCTCTCTCCCTCTCTCTCTCTCCCTCTCTCTCCCTCCCTCGCTCTCTCTCTCTCTCTCTCAGGCTCTCAATCAACAAGGGGCTGTAACTAGGAAGGCCTCAAAAAGGACCATCAGGGAGGAGGGAGGGTATCAATCTGAAGATCATCGTCATCATCAGTGTCACCAGCCTCTCCATATGCAACGATCCCTGGGACCTCCAGCCCCTCCTATCAGAACGGCCACCACAGGAATTAACGGTAGCAGGGGGCGGGGGGGGGGGGGGGGGGGGGGGGGGGCACACTCTTTAGGCCTCCTCCCGCGGTGCACGTGTTCGTTTCCCATGTCCTCCTCTGTGGTTTCCTGCCGCCTGAGCTCCATGGCTTACATTTCATGTGCGTGTGCCCTGCGATGGAGGAGCACCCGATTATAGGTATCAGCGATGCCATTCTCTCTCTCTCTCTCTCTCTCTCTCTCTCTCTCTCTCTCTCTCCTCTCTGTCAGCCACTTTGCTTTGAGAGAGAGTCTTCTGTTGTGTGTAGTCGATAGATAAGACAGAGGTGGCGGTGATGAATGCAGTTCACTCCCTTTGGCAGGTTTTCCTGATTCTCTTTTCCTTTTTTTTCTGTCCTGTGTCACTTTGATATACTTTCCCTATCTGTCTCTGTGTCCTTCTGTCTCCCTGCTTCCTTCTCCTGACTGATCCTTCTGTCCCTCTCTGTCTCTGTCTGTCCTTCTGTCTCCCTGCTTCCTTTCTCCTGACTGATCCTTCTCTCCCTCTCTGTCTCTGTCTGTCTGTCCTTCTGTCTCCCTGCTTCCTTTCTCCTGGCTGATCCTTCTGTCCCTCTCACTTTCTCCCTCTGTCTCTGTCTGTCTGTCCTTCTGTCTCCCTGCTTTTCTTTCTCCTGACTGATCCTTCTCTCCCTCTCTGTGTCTGTCTGTCCTTCTGTCTGCTTCCTTTCTCCTGACTGATCCTTCTGTCCCTCTCACTTTTCTCCCTCTGTCTCTGTCTGTCTGTCCTCTTTCTCTCACTTTCTCCCTCTGTCTGTCTGTTCTTCTCTCTCTCTCACTTTCTCTGTCTGTCTGTCTGTCTTCTCTGCATGCTTCCTTTTTCCTGGCTGATCCTCTCACTCTTTTATTATTCTATCCCATGGTCTCTTTCTGGTATCTCTCTCATCTCTTTTATTATCTCTCTCTCTCTCTCTCTCCTCTTGTCTCTCTCTCTCTCTCTCTCTCTCTCTCTCTCTCTCTCTCTCTCTCTCTGTCTCTCTCTCTCACTCTCTCTCTCCTCTCTCTCTCTCTCTCTCTCTCTCTCTCTCTCTCTCGTCTCTGTCTGTCTAACTATGTCTTTCTTCTTTCTTTCTTTTCTTTCTTTTCCTACGCCATTCTCTGTCTGCTTCACTACCAGTGTGACGAGATGGATATGAGTGGTAGGTGGGTCCTCTAGGGGAAGGACTTAGGATAATTTCTCGATGAGAATTATCTTAACTTTTCACCTACACCCTCTCTCTTACTAGTGGTGGAAGGAGCAACTTTCGGTACTAGTCATCAAAGAAATTTTTATTTGTTCCGGGTATTGATAAAATACGGAAGAAAGGCTCTGAGATAATTTTCCTTAGGCTTGTACTCTTAATTAAAAGTACTTATAGCTCCGAGATACAGAATTGAAGAGAGAAGTTCAAACATTCAACATTCGATTGAACAACAGGGAACTGACACAAGTTAAGTGCACTTTCACACATCAACTTTTATTACTTACACATAGATAAGAAATGGCATGTCACTTCCATAGACTGTGTTTCAGTTCTCATTGGACTACCACAATGAGGGGCCCTTCCTCACTCCTACTTTACTCGCTTGCACTCTGTGCAGCAAGCTTAAGTTGGCATACAGGGGTTCTGTCTAAGTTACGCTGAATGTATATGGTTATTATACATCCACCCCGCTCGCTAACACCCAGTGTTGTAGCCAGAGTGGTACTCCTAGACAGATTCTCACTGTTTCATCATAAAGTGAGGGTAAGGGTCTGATGGGTTTCAGTCCAGGTGGTAAGCAAACTTTAGCTTTGCTTCGGAGAAGACAGTTGATCTCTCCTGTGGCTGGTGACTGCCCCACTGGTGTAGATTGGTTGTCTGGTGTCGCCCGGCTTTTGCAAAAGTCCCAGTTTCTGGGTTCAACCGCAATGTGCAGCGTGACCAGGATCCCAGTTCTGCGATAAAGAGAACTTGATCTGTAGATGAGAATCTGATGGCTGGTTTGTAGAGTGCCCACATTTACCCTTTTCCTCTTTCTTTCAGAGGAGGTGTGAGACTCAGCCAGCAAACTTTTCTCTATGGTAGAGTTTCTGCTATAACTATTAATCTCCACTTTTGTTTAAAGGTTAAGTTAAGCTTACAAAAGGGTAGGAGACAGTAATACAATGTTACAGTTTTAGTTAAACAACTCTTCCTTGTTTCGGATGAATTAAATCACACTGGCTTGGGCTATACTTAGTCCAAGTACACATGTGGTGTAGACTTACAGTCATACACTACACAATCATTCCAACAATCACCAGTATTTATAAATCAGAGTAGCAGTTTTTACCTAGCACAGGCATACTGTTTTCCTGATCAAAATTAATCATTGAATTATTATCTTAACAGACAGAGTGCATACTGACAAAAGTCAGGGTGAACACAAAGAGCAGTGGTCAGATTGTTAACAAAGAATCAAAACCACTGGGAGAGAGCTTTTGCCATATGATGGCAAGCAAACTACTACACAGAATAATCATTCCTCAGTTTGATAAATGTTGCTAAGCATTTGTACAAAGTTTACAATGTTAACACACACAGCATACATAAAATCAATACATAGATTCAAACATGTAAAACAGAGTTCCAACTCACTTTTCCTGGGAAGAATGAACAGTGACAGAGACTGGAGGTCTAGAGTACTAGGCCTTCCCTAAGCGTCTCTTTGTCTGCTTCTGTTCTCTTGACTACAGGCAGTCCTGAGGGGTCAGTGAAGTTGCGCCTGTGTGTGTCTGGTATATGAATTCCTCACTTGCGGAATCAGATTTTGACAACCTGTCATTCACCCATCAGGGTGAGAGGGGAGGGATTTAGTCTAGTCACCAATGGCCTCGGGAATTGTTTGAACCTACTCGGCACGGGATAATTTATGCGTCCGCATAGGTGTCCGCGAGCACGTGTAGGTATCTGCGAGCACGGGGATCGCGGGGTGATGGCCTTTGTGTCAATTAAGGCCGCACGTGGCTCAGGTGGAGGGGGGGGGGGGGGGGGGTGGGTGTGGTGGTGGTGGCGGTGAAGAGCGCGGCAACGTGCCTTTGTGTCGGCAACGTGCTTTGTGTCTGGGTAGAGAGAGGGGGGGGGGTGAGACGGGCTATTGTTAGAACGCACATCCCACGCTGCGTAGTATCCCACAGCATGGGGAGGGAGGGTTGAGAGAGGGGGGGGGGGGGGGGGGGGGGGGGGGAGGGAGGTAGGCCGATAAGAACGAAAAAGGCGTCACGCATTTACCGTGACGCAATTTTTCTTGTAGCGGATAGTCGAAGCCGTGCGACGCACACCGTTCAAAGAGGAGGAAGGGGGAAAAGGGGGGTGGGGGGTGGTTTGAGAGGGGAGAGTGGGCATAGATTTGAAATCTATTCTTTGGTTTGGTGTTTTAGTGGGACCGATCGGATGGTGTTGTCAAGCCTCACGTCACAACCAGTTAACCCTCAAATCGTCAGTCCCTCAAATCATTGGAATAACGATCTTTTCCTCTCAGTGTCAAACATGAATCTTTACCATTTGAGGCCCATGAGCCTATACCTGCAGACAGTGCAAATGCTGTTGGGTTTGGGTCTTCGACCAGGCATGGGATTCACCCCTTGACAGCCTTGTCTGTTGACTTCACGGACCTGCATTTTTAGTGTCTCAGGCACACGTTTATGTAACCAAACTGAGGGTTGGAATGCTCAAAGCGCTCTAAGGTCAGATAGCTGACTGTGTTTGCTTCAATTACGCATCACCAGTCAGACCCAACCGCAATGTGGTTTGATCTTGCTGGTGATTGAGGACGCCCACCCCTCTCGTCAGCCCTGGTCCCCAGCGCAGGCTACGAGCCAGTGGATGTCTGATCGTTACCCTCTTATGCTTTACCCGCACAAAAAACAGGCAGTTCCAACAAGTTAAGGGCGGGACCAAATCTATTGACAGCTCCCTGAGATGCTCAGCAAAAGTTTATCCTGAATTAGCCATCAGAGGGGAGGAGCTGAGAGAAGGACAATCCCATGGTGTGTGTAGGGGAGGGGAAGGGGGGGGGGTAATGCGTGTTGCAAGACGATCATGGCAACATGTTCCAAACAAAGTAGAAGAAGAACTGTGGTTTGTATATCGGTTTCTTCTGGATGATTTGAAGATTGGCCTGTTTTTCTCATGTACTCTTGCTTGTAAGAGTCCCATAGGGCAACCAATCCTGGCAGGCAAGGGAGTTAATCATGATTTTAAAGATACAACCCTTCTGTGCAGAAACGGTTTTTTTTTTTAAATGTTACAGTGGTTTGCTGATCACACTGAAGTCCAAGTACTATTCTACTATGCAGGGTTGATGTTACAAAGGGATGGCGAGAGCGGGGAATAAATGGATGGGATGGATAGTTCAGAAGGGGAAAGAGGGAGGAAAAGATAAAGGGTGGTGTATATTCGAAGACCCAGAAAGTGTTGTATTTTTTATGGAATAAAAATGACACTGTTGAGAAAGAAAAAAAAAAACAACTCCAATTTATGCACTTAAAAAAAAGACAGAGCTCCAATTTGTACACTTAAAAAAAAAAAAAAAAAAAACAGAGCTCCATTTTGTACACTTAAAAAAAAAAAAAAAACCAGAGCTCCAGTGTGTAAGCCAAGATGTCTGGTGACATGAATTTATTTGTAAAACCATAACACATAACATGCTAACTAATAATAAGACTGTTCACTTGACATGGGTAGCATGATAACATAGCTGTGGTGTTTGACAGAGCTGCACAGCAGTTACAGGTAAGCAAATAGCACAGACGTGGTGGGCAACAGGTATGCTTAGCAATGGTTAGCAACAGAATGGCATTGCAGTGGGGGTAACAGGACAGCATAGCATAGCATTGGGGGTGGGTAACAGGACAGCATACCAATGGGGGGGGGGGGGGGGGGGTAACAGGACAGCATAGTAGTGGGAGTGGGTAACAGGATAGCATAGCAATGGGGGGGGGGGGGGGGGGGGGTAACAGGACAGCATAGTAGTGGTGGGTAACAGGATAACATGCAGTGGTGGGTAACAGGACAGCATAACAGGGGGATGGGGGGGGGGGTGTGTAACATGACATGCATGGCAGTGGTGGGTAACAGGACAGCATACCAGTGGGGAGGGGGAGGTAACAGGACAGCATAGCAGTGGGGGTGGGTAACAGGATAGCATAGCAAAAAAGGGGGGGGGGGGGGGGTTAACAGGACAGCATAGTAGTGGTGGGTAGCAGGATAACATAGCAATGGTGGGTAACAGGACAGCATAGCAGTGGGGGGGGGGGGGGGGGGGGGGGGGGGGGGGGGGGCAGTGGTGGGTAACAGGACAGCATAGCATTGGTGTAACAGGATAGCATAGCAGTCGTGGATAACAGGACAGCGTAGCAGTGATTGTGTAACAGGGCAGCATAGCAGTGATGGGTAACAGGACAGCATAGTATTGGGGAGGTAACAGGACAGCACAGCAGTGGGGGGTAACAGGACAGCATAGTATTGGGGAGGTAACATGACAGCACAGCAGTGGGGGTAACAGGACAGTATAGTATTGGGGAGGTAACAGGACAGAATGGCAGTGATGGGTAACAGGACAGCATAGTATTGGGGAGGTAACAGGACAGCACAGCTGTGGGGGTAACAGGACAGCATAGTAATGGGGAGGTAACAGGACAGCACAGCAGTGGGGGTAACAGGACAGCATAGCAGTGGTAGGTAACAGGACAGCATAGCGGTGGTGGGTAGCAGGAAAGCATAGCAGTGGAGGGTTACAGGACAGCATAGCAGTGGTGTGTAACAGGATAGCATAGCAGTGGTGGTGTAACAGGATAGCATAGCAGTAATTGGTAACAGGACAGCGTAGCGGTGGTGGGTAGCAGGAAAACATAGCAGTAGGGGGTTAACAGGACAGCGTAGCAGTTGTGTGTAACAGGATAGCATAGCAGTGATGGTGTAACAGGATAGCATAGCAGTAATTGGTAACAGGACAACATAGCAGTGGGGGGGTAACAGGACAGCACAGCAGTGGGGGGTAACAGACAGCATAGTGGTTGGTAACAGGAAAGCATGGTAGTGTGGGTAACAGGAAAGCATAGCGGTGGTGGGTAACAGGAAAGCATAGCCGTGGTGTAACAGGAAAGCATAGCAGTGATGGGTAACAGGACAGCATAGCAGTGATGTAATAGGAAAGCATAGCAATGGGGGTTAACTGGACAGCATAGCAGTGGCGGGTAACAGGGATACCATAGCAGTATTGGGTAACAGGACAACATAGCAGTGATGGGTAACAGGACAGCATAGGAGTGGTGGTGCGTAACACGACAGTATAGAAGTGGTGGCGTAACAGGATAGTATAGCAGTATTGGGTAACAGGACAACATAGCTGTGGTTGTAAAAGGACAGCATAGCAGTGGCAGGTAACGCAGTGGAGGGTAACAGGACAACATAGCAGTTGTGGGTAACAGGACAGCATAGCAGTGGTGGGTAACAGGACAGCAAAGGAGTGGCGTGTACAGGACGGTATAGAAGTGGTGGTGTAACAGGATAGTATAGCAGTATTGGGTAACAGGACAGCATAGCTGTGGTGGGTAAAAGGACAGCATGGCAGTGGTGGGTAACAGAATAGTGTACTGTTGGTGAACTGTTTTAGGACAGCATAACAGTTATGAATAACAGGAAAACAGAAGCTTGATGGGTAGTGGGGCAACATGATAATGGAGAGAGTAACAGCACAACATGGGAATGGGGAGTATCCTGTTATGACAATAGTTGATAACAGCAACAGTAGACAACAGAATAACATACCAATGTTAGAGAACAAGGTGGCTGAGACAGTTAGTAGCAGTGATGTTGGGGTAACCGGAGAGCCTTTCCCCCACCCTCCCTTCCACTCACACACACACACACACACACACACACACACACACACACACACACACACACACACACACACACAAAACACTGGGAAAAGAAAGCAAACAAAAACCGGGTTGTGAAGCATTTGACCGGTAACAAGATAGCGTAGCAATGTGGACAGCATTATAAAATGTAAAGGTGGGTAACCATGAAAAACAACAAAACTGTGGGACTTCGCTTCAGTGTTATTTCTTAAACCGCACGTCATTCATCTTTCTCAATTTCTTTGTTGTTGTTGTTGTTGTTTAGTGTCTGTGTGTGTGCTTTTGTAATATTTGCATTCTTAAACCGCACCTCAATCATCTTTTTCAATTTTTTTTTTTTTTTGGTTGGTTTGTTGTTGGGGTTTTTTTTTTGGTTTTTTTTTTTGGGGGGGTGGTAATATTTACATTCCATCCAGGGCTCTCCGCTCTTCTGGTTATGAATGTTTTTTGTTTTTTTTTTTTCCACAATCTCAAACTTCATTAGAGAAGAAGCGTGGTGGAAGAGCGTTCATTTCTTTCTGCTGTGCAAACATGCAGCTCTTTGCCTTTCTTTGTCCACCACAG
>JADBJO010000606.1:125000-127500 GCA_016801955.1 Conus betulinus | reverse complement strand
TTCTACACTGCACTTTGCGGTATTTGTGATTTGTTGTCGGTGATTAAGTTATCGTATGTGAGCATGTTTTGTCTGTATATATTTCGTTGTTATATTTGATATTCATGTATTCCTTTTATGTTCTTACAGTGGTGTTTTCCTCATATTTGAGATTCGTGTCCTTCTGCCCAGACTAGTCAAGATGTGTGTTTTCTTTTGTTTTCAGGCAGAACCAGTGGAAGAAGAGGAAGCAACTCCAGGTGAGTTTAGGACGGTGCTGTCATTCAGAGGGTTTTATTTCTGTCCCCATCCTGTGTGCCACTTCAGTGGCATTCCACCCAGACTGCTTATTCCGACCCCTTGTCCATAGCAGCAGCCTGGCCCATCCTGCCACAGCCCCGGCACTGGCAGTCCACAGGGATCAGTCAATGTCAAGTCGTCATGAGGAAACCCACCTAGGGAGACGCTGCACTGCTGCCGGGTCAATTCGGTGGTGTTCAG
Source organism: Conus betulinus (assembly GCA_016801955.1). NCBI lineage: Eukaryota > Metazoa > Mollusca > Gastropoda > Neogastropoda > Conidae > Conus > Conus betulinus. The sequence goes on along the minus strand of JADBJO010000606.1, from coordinate 127,020 downwards.
TGGCGCCTGTTCTGATCCAGCATACGCAGGACACCGCCTACTGAGCTCCCTGCAGATGACAATGAATGCTTAGTCACGGAGCCGGCTTGAATGTGCTCTCCCTCCGGAGGGCACAACTATGTTTGTCCAGCAACAATCACCATCAGTTTGCTGATAATGGTGTCCCCAACAGAATCAACCTAAGGCCATCGATGTGGAGAGGCATTTGAAACTGAGCTCACCATGAGAGAAGGGGCATGGAAAGCCACAGAATTGGAGGCTTTTTCTAATGCTGATAGACCAGGTGAGGAGGATGAAGATGATGCTACGGATTTCCATTCTGATCTGAGACTGCATGACAGGGCTGAATGCTGTGCTTAACTTTCATATGTATCCCAGCGTCAACCAGGCCCGAGAGATTACAGACGCCAGCAGTGTTACTCCGAAAATTTTGAGCAACACTCTCAACAATGCATCCATCTAGTGAATAAAACTCGACAGTGTGATCCCAGTCTTGCTAAATGAGACTGTAGCAAACTCAACTGTTGGTAGTAGCTGGTTAGGGAGAAAACAAAAATCATGCAAATAAATGGCTGCAAAGGGAATTGAACTCACAACTCTCCAGCCAGGAATCTGCAGTGCCAACCACTTCACCACAGTGGCTGGTTCTTTCAGTGAGAGTTTGCAGAGCCGTGATATCTTGTCCTGGCTGTGCAAGGGAATAAAGTGTTTTTCATTCCAAGGTCACGGGTGGAATTCTCTTGGGAGTCAGATAAGTTAGAGATTTTCTCTTCGGAGTCCTCATTTTTGCAGACACTTATCGTTTCCATATCCATCTGATAAGACTCTTCTTCTTGTTTTCTCTTTTTCGTAATCCTTGCACGTTAAACCCCCATATTATCCTTTGTTGAAGATTAAGCCATCATATTCTAATGGCTTTGATAACAACAGCAAGAAAAAGGACAAACAAAATGCGTGTGCTAGTGTTGTGTTTTGACATCCTTCCACAATGTTGCATCCTACATGGAATGCACGTATCTGAATGGTGGGAGTGAAAACCTTCACATATGCTAAAAAATCTCACAATGATGAACCTCTAAAGTTCTAGCTGAGAAGATTTGTCGGAAAGTGTTCACGCCACATCAGAGCCAATGGAGGAGTGATGGTTTTCTGGGGGGATGGGTTGCAACATGTGACTTCTCCTGTATGTACATTCTGAAGTGCCAATGCAGCATTTTCTGCAGTCTGCTCTTTTACACTCAAGGGGTTTGAACACTTGACTTGCCGTGTGGAAACTGTTTAACCCCTGAGGGAACTTGAAGTCCCCAAAGGTACTGCCGTGTGGAAATGTGGCTGGGCCTGGTGGAAGTGTGGAGTGGGGTTGTTCTCATCTTCCAAAGTCAATAGAATTATAAGTACAGGCCTGCTGGTGGCTGATATCCCTCTTATGAACATAAAACAGCAGCGGCGGCGTTCTTTATGTGTTTTTGTGGCGTTCCAGCCACCCACTGGTTTCAAAAATGACATGACGGTGATGACTGCCCATTTACTCATAATGTTATGTTGTTTGTTGTTAGATCATATTTGGTTACCAGGGGTGTGTGAAGTAGAATTGCCTTTTACCCCCCCCCCCCCCCCCCCCCCCCATTTGAATTTCTGTACTCCATTTAATTTAATTTCTTCCTTCGTTTGCCACAAAGGGGTAAATGAACTGGCGCTAAACGCTTGCCCAACACTTCTGCCATGAATGGAATCCTCAGTGTGAACCAGTGAGAAATGAGCATGAAACTGAAAGTCCTCAAGAGCAGTGACATTTCCACCTTCTGTGTGACTTCTACCTTGTGCTGTTTGTGTTTGTCAGATTTGGGGGAAAAAAATGACATTAATTCAAGCTGATACGTATAGATGTGAAAAGGTATGTGCATTCTTTTTTTTTTTTCCTCCACAGTATGTAATCTTTAGAAGAACTAATCTACAGAAAAAAAACTGCAGTGTGTTTTATTCACACAAGCAAGCAGCCAAGATTTTGGGTACTTCAAGT
>JADBJO010000606.1:80000-120000 GCA_016801955.1 Conus betulinus | reverse complement strand
TTTTTTTTTTTTTTTTTTTTTTTTTTTTTTTTGTCATTTCCGAGATGTAAATAAGTGTTTCAAATTAGATTTTAGCAACATGTCATATTGTGAATTATTCTTCACATAAAAACATTAATATTTTGCTTGCCAGATGCGTCTGTTAGCGATGGGGAGAAAATTTATTTTTATTGGACGTCTGAGTATTGTCACTGTCAAATAGAACTTTAAATGATGGCATTGCAGGCGCCGTGTAAATAAGAGGCTTGTGTATCAAATTCATATTGCACTGCTGTTGTTATTTTTCCAGTTTCCTGTGTGTGGAGGAAGGGGGGGGGGGTGTTCAGTTGTCTAAAAGATGTCCTGTGAATCTTACCCAAGCTTTCCTTCCCAAAGCATGCAATGAAATAACCCTTTGAGATGAATTTATGAAGAAAAGGCGTCAATCTCTATCTGTCTCTGTCTGTCTGTCTGTCTGTCTCTCTCTCTCTCTCTCTCTCTCTCTCTCTCTCTCTCTCTCTCTCTCTCTCTCTCTCTCTCTCTCTCTCTCTCTCTCTGGCCTCCAAATGACATTTTGATGCATGCAATGAAATAACCCTTTGAAATGAATGTATAAAGAAAAGGCGTCAATCTCTCTCTCTCTCTCTCTCTCTCTCTCTCTCTCTCTCTCTCTCTCTCTCTCTCTCTCCAAATGACATTCTGACAGATAATCAGTGACCTGATGTAGAAACGTTCAGTGTATGTGTTTGAGTGACAGAGAGAGAGAGACTGAGTCCAAGGCTGTATTTTCCGGATTGTTGCTAACACATGAGACTCCGGGACGAACGCAGCTCCACAGAGAGTTCCATTGTCCCTCAGATCAGGATTGAATAGTTGTGAAGAGGGCTGGGAAGGCCGGGTCCGCTTCTCTCTGGATGGCCGCGGGGCTGGAGCGTGGGAGATGGGCGGGTCAGGGATGCTGGCTGTGTGTGTGCGTGAAAGAGTTTTGGGAGGCGGGAGAGGTGGAGGGGATGGTGGGGAGTGGTCTCACTGTAGGCTGTGCCTGTAAGGAGGCTAAAGACTTCATCTTTATCACAAAAACATTTATCTTTGTGTTGTTTCTTTTTCCCCAAGTGACACAGTTTGATTTCCTTCTCCCTTTGAGATTCGTCTTGAAAGGATTGAGACAGCCCTTTTTTTGCACATCAGTTATGGCTTTCGGGATGAGAGTGGTCCTTATTGTGAAGAGGACCTTGAGATGCTGAGAAGAAGAGGAACTGTGAAACACGTGCACAAAAGACTCGTCTGCTAGCCGTGCTGAGCTGCTTCTCTTCAGTGTCCGGGACCAGAGTTCACGGGAAGGGGATGGAGGTAGACCCCGATTCGGCGACTTAGAGACTGGAAGGACGTGAAGTCAGGATGTGTCACCCTGGGACAGGGCGTTCCACCCTACCTCACTTTGTGGGGAATTGGAATAGTCCAATAGTCCTTTTTACGCTTTGCGATAGGGTGGGCCCTGTTGTTGAAAAAAGGGGGAGAGGGGGGGTGTGGTATTTCTATTTGATGTCAATCAGTACAGATACTAGCTGTCGATATTTCCTCATCTCACGCTGTATAATTTTCCTCCTCCCTTTTTGAAATTTGTCGCTGGCCTGTTTACGACTGGTGAAATTTGGAAGAAACTTGCATGATCAGAAGCAACAGAACAAAATTTTTCTTGGTAATTTTTCCTTTTTTTTTTTTAATTTCTTAAAGATATTAAGGATACTGAAATATTATGAAATGTATTTGTTTCCCTTTCAGTTATATAACTTTGCGAGGAACAGTGGAGTGACTTATACATTCCTCCCCTTCCTTCAAAAAACGTCCAGTCAGAAAATGCCAACTTTGGACCTCTTGTACATATTAGGGAGCGCCAGATCTGGCATCAGTGTGGTGGAAAAACATGTAAGAAACAGATATGCTTTATACTGGATCAATGTACACAACAAAATTCTGCTTTGCATGTAGAATCTACAATCCAGTCAAGAACAAAAGTCCTGCGCGGCATTTGGAGTCCAAAGTCCAGTGAAAGGGAGACAATACATGATAGTTTGCATATTCATCCCGGCAGCTCGTATCTTCTCTGTCTGACTTAATCTGCCAAGAGTTTCTTTGATTGGGCGCTGTCGGCTAAAACACGCGGGCTTTGATTGAAGCTTGATGTGGCTTTGAATAGAAGGAGGAAGGATAACAGCTTTGATCAGACACAAGCTCTCATTCCCACAAACAATCCTTTTTTTTTGCGCTGGGTCATCAGAGAGAAGCCGACTGGCTGGGTCACAGAAGAATGATGGTGAAGAAGAAACAAGATGATGGATCGCCAAGCTGCGAAAACTTCTCATCTCAGCAGAAACTCTTCGAGTGTGAATCTGGAAGTGCTGTCCCCAGGAGAGGGTGCGATGTTATGGCGTGACGCCAGGCACTCTTTCATTTTAACCCATGTCTGACAGGATACATGTGTTTATCTGCATCTTGGGGGGAGCAAATAACTGGACACACTTTTAGTGTGGTGTATGTTTCCGCAGAAATGTAGGTAATTCAGCAATGGCTGTAGTTGTGCTTCTCTGTTGCGTTCACTTACATGCTATAATCTTCAACTTGTGATCGAAAGCGGTCTCCTCTTTCTCCAGGTTTGTGTGTTGTTGAGAGTAGGACACTGATCTTGATCCTGTTCCTCACGAGTGTGTCGACCACTTAGATCTTCTTCAGGCAAGATAAAAACAATACTCAAGACAATGAAAATGAACGAACAATCACTTTTCTCGTCAAATTCGGCGCAATATGGGCAACATCTTTGTGTGTCGGAAGTGGAACACGAAAACCTAAATTCACTGTTCAGATTATCATGTGCTTTAGATTCCTGCATTGCCATAGATTCTCGTATCAGTCCATATTTGCTAAGAATCTAAAAAGAGGAAATTTGTTTTGTTCAGTTTCAGCACATTTCCTCATCTGTTTTCAGTCAATCATGCAGGGTAAAGGCATATTGGGCCCTTTTGGATCTCTCTTGTTCTCTCCTGTTTTCTCTCTCTCTCTCTCTCTCTCTCTCTCTCTCTCTCTCTCTCTCTCTCTCTCTCTCTCTCTCTCTCTCTCTGGTCTTGTGAAAGCGAGGTTCACTTTGTGTTTCGCACAGACACACACACACACACACACACACACACGCACGCACACACACACACACACACACACACACACTCACACACACACACACACACACACACACACACACACACACACACACACACACACACACACACTGCATGCACGCACGCGTGTGCATACACACACGCACACACACGCATACGCATACACCAAATTCTATAAATAATCAATGAAAATTACAAGGGGAGGGGGTTCACATCATACCAGTCCACATGTTTGACAGGCTGTGACACGGTTTACTGATCTGGCATTCACCAGAGTTCCAGTGTCTGAATATCACTTTTCCCACTCGGCAACCACTCGTCTCCTGTCTCCTCAGCCGTAGCTGCAGATGCCATGGGCTCTGGCCATCGGAACTGTGTCCCTGCTTCTGAAAGCTCTGTGCTTGTCATTTCCTCTTTCGCTTCAGTCTGTGTGTCTGTGTCTGTGTCTGTGTTAAAGGGCCCCGCAAGGGTCGACTAGGCAATAATGAAACTGAAAAAAAAAAAAAATGAAACTCCCACTTTCCCTCCTCAACCTCCGTCACCCTTCAAACACACACACACACACACACACACACACACACACACACCTTCCTTACTCCCATCCCATCCCACCCACCCCCACCCCCCACCTCCCAACCTTACACCCCTCCTCTTTTTTCCCTTCCTTTCTTGCCTCGCACAATTACCTTACCATTTTGCTGATTCTATCAAGGTGGTTGTTGATCCCAGTTTAAAAAGCAGTTAGGAGGCCCCTTATTGGAGAGGGGAGGAAATCTGGGGGGGGGGGGGGGGGGGGTCTCAGATCACCGATGCCTGCAATGATGGATGGCGGGGAGATGCGATGGGGCCCGGCGAGATGCGTGCGTTTTTTTAGGGTGATTGATGGCCAATACATGGGGCGTCCTGCCAGAGGTGAGCTGTCCGGACATGTTTATTGCAGCGGCCCTGTGTGTGTGTGTGTGTGTGTGTGTGTGTGTGTGTGTTGTTGTGCCTCTCTTTATCTCTCTCGCAACGAGTGATGAGGCTGTTTTCACAGCAGCAGGGGCCGCTGCTGCCAGCATGTTCACGCCAACAAGACTGGTTAGGGCAGGCTGTGTTGGCTGGAACCGGTATGCCGCTTTGGTCCGAGTCCACGGTTACAGTTTAGGCCCAAAACGCTATATTTTCTCTCCATTACACTCAAAGCTGCACCTGGCTTTTCTCCTCGGATCAGCCAGTACCGAAATATATTCATCGCAGAGTCCGGTCCTTGACCCATACTCACCAGCAGAACCTTCGAGTTTTTGGACTGCAAGCTCTTCATCCAGCTATACAAGACACTAGCAAGGCCTATCCTCCTATCCTCGAGTATGGACAAACTGTGTGGCACCCCCGACATAAAACACTCTGCAAAGAACTAGAGGATGTGCAGCGCCGAGCCACAAAGTTGATCTTCTCAATCAGAGAACTACCATATCCAGCAGGACTAGAGCGACTTGGCCTGCCCAGCCTGAAGCACCGACGTCTCAGAGGGGATATGATTGACACCTTTAAGTACGTCCATAGAATCTACAAGACCGAAAAACCGAAGCTTGAAACTCCCGATGATGTAGGTACCAGAGGAAATGTGATGAAACTGTCCATGCACCACACCCACTGCAATACCAGGAAACACTTCTTCAGTGAAAGAATTACGAAAACGTGGAACAGTCTCCCAGTCCCAGACGAAGCGGTCCTGGCACCTTCTGTGGAAGCTTTCAAGAGTAGGCTGGATGCTTGCTGGAGGAAGAAACTCGACCAGTACAATCCGTCTTGCCAATAAGCCACGCATGCAAAGTTATTAGTATACTAGCCGTATAACCCACACGGATCGATGAACAGGACTTCATAGAAGACTTCAAACATCGTATAGTTCAAGTTCATACTATACCTGACTCTGAGACAGGTCTCCTGTCCATTTGTTTTTTTCCATGCAAGCACTAACCCTTCATTTTTCCTGTCGTCTGCTAACCTTTTCACTCCAAAATTCTAGTGCCCCTCCAATGGCGTAGGTAGGAACACAAGGAGCCCGCAAGTCACGCATCATGCTGCTATTTTTGTTGATGTATGGCGTTGAACGGATTTACTTTCCCAGATTCCAGGATGCAATCATCTTTTTCACATTCAGATTCTTCTTTTCACAGAACCAGGGCGATTTTCGTCCGTTCAAACTTTGTTACTTGACCTTTGCAATAACACCGAACTCTGACCTCTCAGAGAGAGAGATGTGTGTGTGTGTGTGTGTGTGTGTGTGTGTGTGGTGTGTGTGTGTGTGTGTGTGTGTGTGTGTAATCAAATCAGCAGTTAACTTGGATAAGACGAATATAGTGGTCTTTAGAATGGGTGGCCACCTGTCAGTGTATGAAAAATGGTCTTATGGAAATGCAAATGTTCAAGTAGTTAATTCATATAAATATCTTGGAATGATATTTTCAATAAAATTAACTTTTTGTTACGCATGGGAAGAACCTCTGATGAAAGGGAAAAAAGATACTATTGAAATTCTGAAATCCCTGAGAAAACTGAATTGTACAGACTGTGGTATATTTTGGAAAATGTTTGATACACAGATTAAACCTCTTCTTTCTTATGCAGCTGAAATTTGGGGGGCTTACATGAAAATTCGCAGATGGAAAAAGTACATACGTATGCTATGAAACGTTTCCTCAGGTACTATTCATTCAGCCAACACCGTTTTATATGGAGAAATGGGCAGATATCCTTTGTATATAAGTACATTTGTGAAATGTATTAAGTACTGGTTGAAGATCTTGAAGCTACCCCAGTCCCGTTTTTTGAGCAGGCAAGCCTATGATATTATGCTTCTAGAAATGGAAAAAGGTCAAGAAAACTGGGTTTATAAAGTAAAGAAAGTCCTTTCAGAACAGGGTTTTGGAATAGTGTGGATGACCCAGGAAGTAGGAAATGAGCAACAGTTCATTGCGGAATTTAAAGACAGGCTTATTTGTTCTTTTAAACAGAATTGGCACTCAGATATGGAAAGTAAAGAAAAATATCGCTGTTTTTTCTCATTTAAGAAAGTGTTCAATTCTTAAAAGTTTTCAATGTCATTACAGATAAATGGCACAGAATAAATTACGCAAGATTTAGGTTTAGAACTTAAGGTTTTAATGCAAACAAAAGATGGTTTGAATGTGAAACATCCACAGAATCTCCTTATCCTGCATGTAAGCACATTATTGATGACGAAGAACACTTTCTGTTCCACTGTACTGCTTATAATGAAGTGCGGACAAATTGTTCATTTTTCAGTTAGATATAGCGAAAAGACAAAAATGTCGCTGGCGTGTTATCATCAGATGATGAACTTGTAATTAAGTCAGTTGCGAAATTCGTCGCGGAAGCATTGAAATTAGACAAAGGAAGGGTAGTGAAATTTAAGATAACACATTATAAGAGATATCTGAATGAATATTATCATTCATCGCATACAGATGAAGGGTAGTGAAATTTAAGATAATACATTGTAAGAGATATCTGAATGAATATTATCATTCATCGCATGTTGAAGAGATCAGTAAAATACAATGTCATCATTTGACTGAGTGGATGGTCGAGCATGTTGAAGAGATCAGTAAAATACAATGTCATCATTTGATTGAGTGGATGGTCGAGTCAGTCTTAAGGGGTTTTGTTGTTGTTGTTGTTTTTTTTTAACTTTACTGCATTACTCCTGTGCGTGAGGTGAGGACATAACGAAATGTTACGAATTTATTTGTTTTTGATAACTTTGGATTTGATACACACTAGGAATGAAAGTGTACTATTTGTTTTTGCAGGAAAGGAAGAGGGAAATGTTTTTGTTCTGTTACCTCTCCTCCCTAGTCAAAAGACCTCTTTGGTAATGACAATAATATATATATATATATATATATATATATATATATATATATATATATATATATATATATATATATATATATCAGTCTGTCAGTGTGATCATTCCGTCCTGCTGCCTTACAAAGTTCAAAGTGCATGCTTTTGATATCGGTCACTGGGGTGGAGGGAGATTGGGTGGAAAGGGGGGGGGGGTGTAATTAGCAAATATTTTCAAAGAGGATTTGATTGATGACATTAAATTGGTCATCTTTTATCTAAGTTGAGATTTATGAGTGTTATGAGAAGGGAGAGATTTGCAGATAGTTTCGATAATGTTGGGGGGGGGGGGGGGGGGGTTTTTTTTCCGAGGTCAGATTTGCCTCTGGTGAAGATTTTGTACCCGTTCTTCCGCACCTCCACACTCTCACACCTCCTCTGTTCTCCTCTCCATCACGCCATGTCCTAGTCTGCGTCTGTCTGTCTGTCTCTCTCTCTCTCTCTCTCTCTCTCTCTCTCTCTCTCTCTCTCTCTCTCTCTCTCTCTCTCTCTCTCTCTCTCTCTCTCTCTCTCTCTCTCATTCCCCCCCCCCCCCCCCCCCCCGTTTCTCTCTCTCCCTCTCTTTCTCTCTCTCTCACTCACACACACATACACACACGCGCACGCACGCACACACACACGCACGCACGCACGCACAGAGAGAGAGGGGGGGGGGGGGTCACAGAGTACAGGGATTCCTGATTTGCCCACAAATTGATCAGTTACTGACGGGGCCTGGTATGTATGGCATCAGTGTTCACACCCAGACCAATTAAGGAATCAACCACTGGGCCGGCCCGATAACGATTGCTTATTGGCCCCACATGTGACGGCCCCCGCAACTCACAACAGCCCATAACTACGTCACGTGTGCCCAAATTAACATTGTCATTACCTCCCCTTCATCCTGTACGGCAATTTGTGACTGGACGGAAATCCTCACCTCGTAAATCATCTATTCTCTCTCTCTGTGTCTCTGTCTGTCTGTCTCTCTGTCTGTCTCTCTCTCTCTCTCTCTCTCTCTCTCTCTCTCTCTCTCTCTCTCTCTCTCTCTCTCTCTCTCCTCCATGCCCCTCCACCCCCTTTTTTTTTGGCTCCCTGCATTCCACATCGCTGTCCTGTTTTCCCTCTTCTCAATACCTCTGTTTGGGTTGTGGACAATGTTGTTTCCTTTTCTCTAGACAGGAAGGGAGAGAGGAGAGCTTATAAACTTTCTTTTGACAGCATTCCTGCTTTTGGCTTTCTTTCCTGGCTTTAAGGTCGAAGAAAGCATTGTGACTGTGTGTGTGGGTTTTTTTTTTTTTTTTTTTTTTGTTTTTTGGTTGTTGTTGGGGTTGTTTTTTGGGGGGTTTTTTTTTTTTTTTTTCGAATAGCTCTCAGGGCCAAGTGTACTGTCCGAGAGGGAAACGCATCGTTCCTTTCTTTCTTTTGTTTTTTTTTTTCTTTAATCCTTCAGTGCCAGCGTTCATTTTCAACAGACAATGTATGTGCACTGCAGGTAACCTTTGCCGTGTATTGTTTTCCCTTTTTCTTGAATATTATCTTGTCACGGTTACTGGTAGTGTTTTTTTTTTTTTTTTGTTTCGTTTTGTTTGGACATAATTCTTTCTCATTTCCTGTGGACAGATCAAAACGCCTTTTGTTTTCTTGTTTTTTGTTTGTTTTTTTTTTTTTTGAAAGCATCAACAAAATGAATCGTGACAAGAAAGGCATGATGCACGTAACATGTCTTTTGGTGGCGCAGATTAAACAGGTTATGAAGGGGATCAGGGAGGGGGTAGAGAAGGAAAAAAAAACTCGTCTCTCTTTCTACCCTGTGTATGTCTTCGTTTTTCAAAATGGTGTTTCAACGCACATGGACCAGGGGTTGGACTGGCGTGCAGTTGCTGCGTCCCTCAGTGGGGGTGAACACCTTCACCATCCAATCTGTCCTCACTCAGGGCCGTGCCCTGGTTGACACCTAACCTGGCTTGTGCTGTGATGCTAAGGGTGAATGTTTCAGTGTCAGTTTCATCAAGGAGATGTCACTGCGTGTGGACTCATCCATATGCGCTGCACCACATCCGCTAAGTTTTGAGACCACGCTGCGCGTAAATTAAAACCGATGGATACATGAATAAAAGACCGAGATGAGTTAAGAGTTAATTATTTTTTTAACAATTATTTTGACACATTTTAATCCCTCATTACACAATTGCTCTTTTCTTTTATTGTGTTAGTAATAAATGGGGGAGGGGGGGGGGGCTGAAAAAAAACGAGAAGAAAAAAATCAGAAAAGTGTGTGTGGCCTTGTTTGACATGATGGTATGATTGGACTGCAGTGCTCCGTGCATTTGCAGAGCACTGCATCTCTGTAACAACTAGCACTGATAAACTGTTTTAACCAGCTCAACGTGGTGAATTTGAAGATTGTCATCTCTTCTCACATTTATGTGAAAATAGGAGATAAATTGTTTATTTCATCGAGTTACGCTTTTTTTTTTAAATGGTGGAAAAAATTTGAATTATTTTGCTACATTTTATTCATCGTGGATGGTCTGCAGGTAACATCAGTCAGAAGGATGTTCAAAACTAGTCTTGCCTACCGTTTTCTTCAATCAATCTGCCTGATACATAACTGTCATTTTCTGAGCTAGCTGAAAAGGAGTTAAAAAGCGTCCAAATGTGTCCAGACTGTAACAGTGGTTACCTTCAAAACGAGACTGTTCAAGCGCCCATAAGTGTTCTTTCCTTCTTGGGGAGTTGTGTGGTTCTGAAAGAAGTATCTGCCTTCAAAAGATATCTGATGTTCGGCAGTAGATTGAGATCTGCGCATCTTTCCTTTCTTTCTGCCGAATTTCCTAAACTTTGCCAAGTCTTCGGAGTCAAGGGTAGGTAACAGTCACTTGGGTTCCTCTACTATTCTGTTGCGGGAGCTGACACAACTATTAGGATCTGAAGAGGGCACTGTGGCAGTCTCTTGATTCCAACGGGGATTACCGGGTTAGTTTCACAGGGGGTGATGCCTATACACGTGTGCTTATTAGGGTTTACCTAGCTGTGAAGGACGTTAGAGTGACGGTGGAGGATTGGAAATGATAACCTTCCATAACTCTGTAAATTCAGGGCTCTTTGCGGAGTAAGGCATCGAAGACCTGAACTTTCATGGGTCTGCATTATGAGGATGATATAACTGTCTCCTTATTACCCGTAGTAGTACAGAAGTATGCACTGTTTTAACTATTCCCTTAAAGCGGTAGTTTAATACAGTCTGTATAATTAAAAGCAGTGCCATGTCGTAGTGGCGGTACTGGAAGCGTAGATGCTAAAAATTTGATCATGAATGATGCAGACCTGTCCAAGGATTGTGGACTACAAATGGAACAGTGGCCTAGTGGAGGAAAAGGGAGTCCTCCGTCAAGCCAGTCCTGAAAATCCATGATTCCAGATTGCATGGAGGAGTGGCGTTTTTCTCACCCCTTCCTTCCACACTTTGAGTGGTAGTCAAGTGCTCGTATGTTGGCATCATCAGAGATCCTGTATGCCAGCACAGATTTCGCGAAGGTCTAAAACGCCAGATATCCTGGGTCCAAAACTCCAGATGGCATGAATCCCAAACTCCGGTTAGCACGAGTCCAAAGATTTGGATAGCACGGGTCCAAAGATCCGGATAGCACGGGTCCAAACATCTGGATAGCACGGGTCCAAACATCCCGATAGCACGAGTCCAAAAATTGGGATAGCACGGGTCCAAAGATTTGGATAGCACAGGTCCAAAGATCCGGATAGCACGGGTCCAAACATCCCGATAGCACGGGTCCAAAGATTTGGGTAGCACGGGTCCAAACATCCCGATAGCACGGGTCCAAAGATTTGGATAGCACGGGTACAAAGATTTGGATAGCACGGGTCCAAACGTCCGGATAGCACGGGTCCAAACATCCCGATAGCACGGGTCCAAAAATTTAGATAGCACGGGTCCAAGATTCGGATAGCACGGGTCCAAAGATTTAGCACACACGTCCAAACATCTGGATAGCACAGGTCCAAATATTTAGATAGCACAGGTCCAAAGATAGCACGGATCCAAACATCTGGATAGCACGGGTCCAAACATCCAGATAGCACGGGTCCAAACATCCAGATAGCACGGGTTCAAACATCCCGATAGCAGGGTCCAAAGATTTGGATAGCACGGGTCCAAACATCCGGATAGCACGGATCCAAAGATTTAGATAGCACGGGTCCCAAACATCCAGATAGCACGGATCCAAAAGATTTAGATAGCACGGGTCCAAACATCCCGATAGCACGGGTCCAAACATCCCGATAGCACGATCCAGAGATTTAGATAGCACGGGTCCAAACATTCGGATAGCACAAACATCGGGGGTCCAAACATCCCAATAGCACGGGTCCAAAGATTTGGATAGCACGGGTCCAAACATCCAGATAGCACGGATCCAAAGATTTAGATAGCACGGGTCCAAACATCCGGATAGCACGGGTCCAATCATCCGGATAGCACGGGTCCAAACATCCCGATAGCACGGAATCCCAAGATTTAGATAGCACGGGTCCAAACATCCCGATAGCACGGGTCCAAACATCTGGATAGCACGGGTCCAAACATCCCGATAGCACGGGTCCAAACATCCCGATAGCACGGGTCCCACGGTCCGGATAGCACGGGTCCAAACATCCGGATAGCACGGGTCCAAGCCATATAGCATGGGTCCAAACATCCATATAGCATGGGTCCAAACATCCGGATAGCATGGGTCCAAACATCCAATAGCATCCAAACATCCGGATAGCATGGGGGTCCAAACATCCGGATAGCATGGGTCCAAACATCCAGTTAGCACGGGTCCAAACATCCCGATAGCACGGGTCCAAAGATTTGGATAGCACGGGTCCAAACATTTGATAGCACGGGTCCAAACATCCCGATCCGGGTCCATAGCACGGGTCCAAACATCCCGATAGCACGGGTCCAACATCCCGATAGCACGGGTCCAAACATCCGGATAGTACGGGTCCAAAGATTTACATAGCACAGGTCCAAACATCCAGATAGCACGGGTCCAAAGATTTACATAGCGCAGGTCCAAACATCCGGATACCACGGGCCAAATATTTACATAGCACAGGTCCAAACATCCAGAATGCACGGGTCCAGAGATGTACATAGCACAGGTCCAAACATCCGGATAGCACGGGTCCAAAGATTTAAATGGCACAATACAGGTCTAAACATCCGGATAGCATGGGTCCAAACATCCGGATAGCGCGGGTCCCAAGATTTGGATAGCACGGGTCCAAAAATCCGAATAGCGCGGGGCTCAAAAGCTGGATCTGCAGAAGAGCGGTCCCTGACTGAGGGCTTTAGAATAGTCCACTTTGACAGGCTAATGTTAAACACATACAGACGCAAACAACGTGCATGTGCACTCAGACTCATTTGATGTGATTCGTACACTATTTTATTAGAGCTCATTCTGTAATGCATGACATTGCAACAACAAACAACACAATTGTAACAGCCAGTTTTCCCTTTTTTTTTTTTTTTTTTTTCCTTTTTCCTTTTTTTTAAGGTTAATGTTTTGGTTCTAAGATTATCATGCTCTAAAGGCTGTAGATATGCACACTACAGTAATCACAATGAAAGACAATCTACCATATATTTGCATTTGTTGTTTCTTTTTTTCAAGATGGGGTGGTTTTTTAGAGGGGGAGGGGGGAGTTTTTTTCTGCTTTTTTTTCCCGATGGTCTGTCCGGTTTTGTGGTATAACTTTTTTTTTTCAGCACAGAAATGTATCAGCCCTTAAAAGGCTAAGGGTAGTGATCTGGTATAATGAATAAAACTTTAAACTAAAGTATCTTCAGTATAGAAACTACCAAGAGCAAAAAGGTTACCCAGTTAGGCTTGTACCACTTTTTAGGTAAACATTCTGAGATGAGAAATACGCCAACAACAAACAAAATTCAGTTCCACAAGCCCAAAATAAACAAAGCGAAACAACACAAACAAATGTATGTAGCTTAGTATTGCCAGACTAAGCAGGTTGGAAGCAGTGACGATAAGGAGGCGCTAGAGATGAAGAAACAAAAGCAGAGAGGAACAACAGACGATTGGAGTTGGACGAGCAGTAGCGTGCTCACGCAGAGAAATCCAAGCTGTCTTCACAGGAGGACATTGTTCAGTAGAGTTTTGTCGTTGTTGTTGTTGTGTTGTTGTTGAATCCCGTTGCTGCTTCATTTGCTGTGGCTAGTTTAGATTGTCGTGGGACTCCATTGTTGGCCTTTTGTGTCCAGAAATGTGCAGTAGTCATCTTCTCTTTCTGTGTGTATTTGTCTTTTCAGTCTGTCTGACTCTCTCTCTCTCTCTCTCTCTCTGTCTATCCGACTCTGTCTTTCTGTCTCTCTCTCTCTCTCTCTCTCTCTCTCTCTCTCTCTCTCTCTCTCTCTCTCTCTCTCTCATACATTGTCTGTATGTATGTGTATGAATGCGAGACAGAAAGACCATATAATGTGTCCCTTTATATACATGCTTTTATTTTCTTCTCCTTTTTTCTTTTCTTCTTTTTCCCCCCTCTTTTTTTCTTTCTTTTTTTCTTTTTCCTTAGATGTTTCATAGAGATTTTAAAATGTTTTATGCTATTTTCTTGTTGATCGTTTTCGTTGTACTTTGATTTGCTTTCGTTGAACTTTAAATTGCTTTTTTTCATTTGTTTATTTCATTGATAATATCTGCACTTGCTTCTTGGGTGTGGTTTTATTTTTGTTTGTTTGGTTTTGTTTGTTTGGCTTAATTGTTGGTTTGTTTGGCTTGATGCTGTTTGTTTGTGTGATCATGTGTTGATGCATATATTGTATTATTTAGTATTAGCTTCGTAGAATAGTAACAGCAAGTATGAAAAATAGCTAACAAACCCAATGCTTTAACGTTATAGAATAAAGAATTACTCTCTCTCTCTCTCTCTCTCTCTCTCTCTCTCTCTCTCTCTCTCTCTCTCTCTCTCTCTCTCTCTCTCAACCTTGTCATCGCCAGCAATCCACAGGATGCAAGCAGCTGAAGACCAGCTCTGCAGCACAGTTTATATGTGACACTAAATTTGCTAACCTGAAACTCCTCCCCAGTCCACAGCCACACCCCGGCTCGGCCCGCCGAAGCCTCGGCACCAGTAATTCACAGGGAGCAGTCGGTGTCAAGTCGTCAAGAGGCAGCCCACCAGGGGAGACACTGCACTGCTGCCCAGTCACTTTGGTGGTGTTCACTGGCGCCTGTTCTGATCTAACATACGCGGGACACCACATACTACGCCCCCTACTGACGACAATAATTGCTTAGTCGCGGAGCCGGCGTGCGTGAGCTCTCCCCTGGAGGGCCCCACCACGCCTGTCCAAACAACAGCCCCCATGAATTTGCCGATATCGATGACCCCGACGGGATCAAACCAAGACCATAGACACAGAGCGGACATTGAAACTGAGAGCAGGGCAGGAAGGGCCACAGAATTCGATAGATTTTTTTTTTTTTTTTTTTTTTTTTTTTTTGATGCTGATCAATGAGAATGGGGATGATGAAGATGATGCTACATTCTGATCGCAGACTGCGCGACAGGGCTGTAGTCTACATTTACTTTCATAATACATCCCGGCGTCAACCAGGCACCAGAGATAATAATAATGAATATTTCTATAGCGCAAATCCTAGATTAGCTCTAAGCGCTTTACAGATACAGATACTCGCAGTGTTGGTCAGGAAATTTGTGGACGAAACTTGACCGTGTGGTCCCAGTCTTCCCAGTTCAGCCTGGAGCAAACTCAGCTCTGGGTAGGAGCCGGTCGGGGCAGAAAAATGCCACATCGCTCTGATAGGAATTGAACCCATGACCTCACAGCCGGGAATCCGCTACGCCAACCTCCTCTTCCCTACGGCAGCTTGTTACTATAACGACTACCGGATTACCGCTGGTTACTACTAAGCTGTATCTGTAAAACCTTCAAACCACCATCTTATAGTTGAAACAACACACAAATTTATTCCTTGTACTTTTAAGATATGAGAGGAAACCTACAAAGAAAAAGAAAATCACGGCATCCTCAACTGCCGTGCGGGCTACTGTGGTGTTCTGACAGGAAGAAAGCATGCGTTTACTGCGGTCTTGAAAGAGTTAATTCTAAGATATTGTCTGTCAACAAAATTGGTGGGTTGTGTTCAGACAAGCTTATCTTTCATCTGTCACATCTGCAGAATTGTTTCAGGATCAATGTTATTGCTCTTTTCCATCGAGGTTGTTCTCTCTCTCTCTCTCTCTCTCTCTCTCTCCCCCCCCCCCCCCCCCCCCCCCCCAACCAACCTATCCACTCACTTTCTCTTTACCCTGATTGCTCTATTTCTCTTATCTGGCCTTTTCACCTCGAGCTGGTAGTTCTCTCCCTTCCTGTTCCGTCACGGCGATCAAGTTAGCGGGATGTATGGAGCGCCGTTAACTGTTGAAAGGGGGGGGGGGGGGGGGGGGGGGGACGGTGTGACCCAGCAACGAAAATGGATCACCAGTCATTTCCTGGCTCTATATGGCTGTAACTTGACAGGGCTTCATATTGCCATTATTTTCCAAAATGCATTCATGAAGGGCTTTGTGTGTGTGTGTGTGTGTGTGTGTGTGTGTGTGTGTGTGTGTGTGTGTGTGATATCAGGGGAGTGTGTGTCTGTTTGTCTGTCTGTCTGTCTGTTTGTTTGTTTGTGTATGTGAAGCGGAGAGGGGGAGGTGCGCGTGCATGTGTACATGCATATGTTTGTGCGCACGCGCGTGTGTGTGTGTGCTTGCAGGCATAATCTCTGTGTGTGTGTGTGTGTGTGTGTGTGTGTGTGTGTGTGTGTGTGTGTGTGTGTGAGCATACTCGTCTGTGTATATTTTCTGTCCAGAAACGGTTTTGTGCCTATTTTTTTGACTTGTTTCCTCTGCCGAAGGCGCTACGTTTTTACCTGTAAATGTTGGTGGTCAGTTTATAAGTCTCTCAACAAGGTTACGCTAAAACTACCGAACAGATTGTGTGTGAACCTGGTGGAAGGGTAGAATATGGCCTAAGAAGGAACCAGTTACATTTTGGTGCAGAACTGGGACCACATTGTGCCCCCAGGACCTGTCAAACAAGACTATACAAAACACTGTTGAAACAGTTTTGAATAAAACTTGATGGAGGTCTCCGGTATGGAAAGGTGGCCATGGACAGATCCATGAAATCTTGATTGTGAATTGGTGGTGTGAATCTGGATCAAAAGTGGATTCACAATCCCCACAACTGTGGCTGAGATTAGCACTGTCCCACGTGTTTTTTTTTTTTTCTTCTGTTATTGTGTTTGTATACTTCTTTTTGTGACACTTAGTGCCAATATGTGTGTGTGCGTGAGTGTGCGCGCGCGC
This sequence comes from Conus betulinus, assembly GCA_016801955.1. Taxonomy (NCBI): domain Eukaryota; kingdom Metazoa; phylum Mollusca; class Gastropoda; order Neogastropoda; family Conidae; genus Conus; species Conus betulinus. The sequence goes on along the minus strand of JADBJO010000606.1, from coordinate 103,546 downwards.
GCGCGCGCATAAATTTACAATCGTGAATATTTGTAAGGCTTTTTCAGGGGAAGTGGGTGGTTTCGGAAACAGATTGTGCAAAATTCAGACAAGCCTTCCTTTTGTGTGTGTGGTGACACATTTTTTCTTCTTTTCGTATTTGTTTGTTTGCTTTTAACTTCCATTGACTTTAAGATTAAAATGGAAGAGACATGGGGGGGGGGGGGGGGGGGGGGGGGGGGGGTAGGGGACTACACTGGGGGGGGGGGGGGGGTTGTAGGGGAGACTACACTATTTGTTCCTGCCTTGCCTTGTTAGCCTCAGGTTGAATGAAATATAATCATATTCCCTGTCGTTGAGTCTTGGCTGTCATTGCTGTGATGGTTGTGTTGCTGTTCCTGGCTGTCAGTGCTGTGATGGCTGTATTGCTGTTTTCAGCTGTCAGTGCTGTGATGGCTGTATGGCTGTATTGCTGTTCTGATCTGGCTGTCAGTGCCGTGATGGCTGTATTGCTGTTTCCTGGCTGTCAGTGCTGTGATGGCTGTATTGCTGTTTCTGGCTGTCATTGCTGTGATGGCTGTGTTGCTGGCTTTCTGGCTGTCATGGCTGCATTGCTGTGATGGCTGTATTGCTGTTTTCAGCTGTCAGTGCTGTATGTATGCTGTTCCTGGCTGTCATTGTTGTGATGGCTGTGTTTCCTGTTTGTCAGCTGTCAGTGCTGTATTGCTGTGTGATGGCTGTGATGGCTGTGTGTTGCTGTTCCCGGCTGTCAGTGCTGTGATGGTTGTATTGCTGTTCCTGGCTGTCATTGCTGTGATGGTTGTATTGCTGTTCCTGGCTGTCAGTGCTGTGATGGCTGTATTGCTGTTCCTGGCTGTCAGTGCTGTGATGGCTGTATTGTTTGTACCTGGCTGTCAGTGCTGTGATGGCTGTATTGCTGTACCTGGCTGTCAGTGCTGTGATGGCTGTATTGCTGTTCCTGCTGCAGTGCTGTGATGGCTGTGATGTATTGCTGTTTTCAGCTGTCAGTGCTGTGATGGCTGTATTGCTGTTCCTGACTGTCAGTGCCGTGATGGCTGTATTGCTGTTTTCAGCTGTCAGTGCTGTGATGGCTGTATTGCTGTTTTCAGCTGTCAGGGCTGTGATGGCTGTATTGCTGTTCCTGGCTGTCAGTGCGATGATGGCTGTATTGCTGTTCCTGGCTGTGCTGTCACTGCTGTGATGGCTGTATTGCTGTTTTCAGCTGTCAGTGCTGTGATGGCTGTATTGTATGCTGTTTTTGGCTGTTCCTGGCTGCTGTGTTGTGGCTGTATTGCTGTGGCTGTGTCATTGCTGTGTCAGTCTTAGCTGTCAGTGCAGTGAAGGCTTATTGCTTTTTGTCAGAGCTTTGACACCTTAGTCACAGGATTGGCTATATTCCTATGTCAGCTTTGACACCTTAGTCACAGGATTGGCTGTATTCTTGTATCAGCTTTGACACCTTAGTCACAGGATTGGCTATATTCCTGTGTCAGTGTAACACCTTAGTCACAGGTTTGGCTGTATTCTGTGTTGATTTTGACACCTTAGTCACAGGATTGGCTATATTCCTATGGCTCAGCTTTTGACACCTTAGTCTGTATTGCTGTGTCAGGATTGGCTATATTCCTATGTCAGCTTTGACACCTTAGTCACAGGATTTCCTGGCTGGCTATATTATTGTGTATCAGCTTTGACACCTTAGTCACAGGAGCTTGATTGGATTGGCTATATTCCTGTGTCAGTGTAACACCTTAGTCACAGGTTTGGCTGTATTCCTGTGTTGATTTTGACACCTTAGTCAAAGGATTAGCTGTATTCCTGTGTCAGCTTTGACACCTTAGTCAGAGGATTGGCTTTATTCCTGTGTTAGCTTTTGACACCTTAGTCACAGGATTGGCTATATTCCTGTGTTGGCTTTTCTTACACCTTAGTCACAGGATTGGCTATATTCCTGTGTCAGCTTTGACACCTTAGTCACAGGATTGGCTGTATTCCTGTGTTGGCTTTGACACCTTAGTCACAGGATTGGCTATATTCCTGTGTTGGCTTTGAAATCTTAGTTACAGGATTGGCTATATTCCTGTGTCAGCTTTGACACCTTAGTCACAGGATTGGCTATATTCCTGGTGTTGCTTTGACCCTTAGTCACAGGATTGGCTATATTCCGGTGTTGGCTTTGACCCTTAGTCACAGGATTGGCTATATTCCTGTGTCAGCTTTGACACCTTAGTCACAGGATTGGTTATATTCCTGTGTTGGCTTTGACGTCTTAGTCACAGGGATTGGCTGTATTCCTGTGTTGGCTTTGACACCTTAGTCACAGGATTGACTATGTTCCTGTGTCAGCTTAACACCTTAGTCACAGGATTGGGTATTTTCCTGTGTTGGCTTTTTGACCCTTAGTCACAGGATTGGCTATATTCCTGTGTTGGCTTTGACACCTTAGTCACAGGATTGACTGTGTTCCTGTGTCAGCTTAACACCTTAGTCACAGGATTGGCGATATTCCTGTATGACTTTGACACTACGGTCACAGGAATGGGCTATGTCCCAGTGTTGGCCTGTCACTGAAGTCACAGGATTGGCTCAGTCCCTGTATTGGCTTGAACACAGTACTCACGTAATTGGCTGTATCCCAGTATCAACTTTAACGTCTTCGTCCTGGGATTTGTTGCATCCCAGTGTTGGCATGCACATCTTACGTACAGGATTGAGTGCATTCCTGTGTCAGTTTTGATCATCTTTGTCACAGGATTGATTGTATCCCTGTGTGGGTTTGAGCACAGGGGTCACAGGTTGGATGTATCCCTGTGTCAGATTGAACATCTTTGTCGCAGGATTGATTGTATCCCTTTGTGGGTTGAACACAGAAGTCACAGAATTGGCTGTATTCCTGTGTCGATTGGGACGCCTTAGTCACAGGATCAATTACATACCTGAATCAGCTTGAACGCAGTGGTGGATTAGAAGTATCCCTGTGTCTGCTTGAACACCTAATAAGTGATACAGCTGGCTGTAACTTGGTATTGGCTTGCACACGTAAGTTAGAAGACTGGCTATATCCCTTTGTTGGCTACATTGCTTGAGTCACAAGATTGACTGTATACCTGGGCCACTTAGTCGAAGGACCCGTTTTTTCCAGTGTTGGCTTGAACACATATTGTTAAACTCGAAAAGGACTTTAAAATCTGTGTCTCATTCCTGTATTCCTGCAGGGGTTAGAATATTTTACCAGCTATATCTTTATGTCAGCTAAGTCCCCAGCTGACAAAATGTTGTGTGTATTCCCTTGTCTTTTAAAAATCCTTTTGAAGCAGGCTATACCCTGTGTCAGCTTACTTGCCCAGTAATAGTGTCGTCTGTGTCTTCTTGGCATTCTTCCGGCAGCCATGGGCTGGTCAGACTGGCCAATACAGTGTCATGTTGACATTCTTCCTGCGGCCATGGGCTGGTCAGACTGGGCCAATACAGTGTCATCTTGGCATTCTTCTTGTGGCCATGGGCTGGTCAGACTGGCCAATACAGTGTCATGTTGACATTCTTCCTGTGGCCATGGGCTGGTCAGACTGGCCAATACAGTGTCATGTTGACATTCTTCCTGTGGCCATGGGCTGGTCAGACTGGCCAATAGTGTCGTCTGTGTCATCTTGGCATTCTTCCTGTGGAGATCGGCTGTATCCTTTATGTCAGGTTACACCCCGCTGTGATTGTTGAAAGAATGCGCAAAGACTCTCTGTGTGTTTGCTGCCCTCTCATTGGCCAGTGTTTGTGTTGCCCTACCAGAAGCTATGTGTCTGACATATTGCCCAATCCGTCTCTCTCTCTGGGCTGATGTCTGGGCTTCAGCTGCTTGGAGTGTTTGCTATCTCATGTTTGGTGCATTCAAACAGACGTTGTCTTTTTTCTCTCATATCTTAGATTTTTTTTTTAATATCTGCATTTTCAGCTTCCAATGATTCTTCTCTCCTGTCCACTTTTATCAAGTTTGAGTCATCTGCTCCATAAACACTTAGAAGGGAAAAAAAAAAAGAAAGTTAACAGATTTGTGTGAGTATGTGTTTGTGTAAGCAATGAGACATAGATTTTTCAAGTCCTTTTCAATCAGCATAACTTGTGATTTATAAAGAAGCAGTCAGCGTTGTCCTGCTTATCTTTTCCTGTTTGTTAGATGGGGAGGGGGTCATTCGTTTACTTGTATATATTTTTTTTTCCTTTTATGTGATACGAAAGTACAGGCCCTCTACTTCAGCTAGCTTGCAAACAGGCAGAGAATTCTGTAAATCAGTAATAAATCAGATGCATGCTGTGAATATCATGCTATTTCGGAATATCCCCTCGCCCATTCTCTATCCTTCAACACTGTTCAGTTTGTTTTCCTGTTGTTTTATTTGCTTGCTGTTCAGTGGAAAACTTGTCTTTCAAGCCATACATGGAGTTAAGTTGAATGGCAGCCTGACACCCGTGTTATGTCAAATTCAACGGTGGAAGCTCGAAAATATCAGATTTTTGTGTTTATTTCCTTCTGGTAAAGAGAGAAAATGTGTTAGTTTTCTTGTTTAATGATGTGTTCACAAGCTGCTGTGGGTGAGGGTTTCTGGTTTGTTTGTTGTTTGTTGTGGGGTAGAGAGAGGGAAAGAGAGACATGAAAGCAGCAGGTGTGGAGGATAGACAAGCTCGCAGACAGATAAATACGTTACTGTCAAGAAATGTTTCCTCTCTCTCTCTCTCTCTCTCTCTCTCTCTCTCTCTCCTCTCTCTCTCTCCCTCTCCTCTCCCTCCTCCCTCCATCTCCTCTCTCTCTCTCTCTTTCCCTCTTCTCTCTCTCCTCTCCTCTCCTCTTCTCCCTCTCCTCTCTCCCTCCCTCTTCCTCCCCTCTGTCTCTCTTTCTCTCTCTTTCTCTCTCTCTCTCTCCTCTCTCACACTCTCCCTCCCTCTTTCCGTCTCTCTTCTCTCTCTCTCTCTTCCCCTCAGTTTCTCCTCTCTATCTCTCTCTCTCTCTCCCCCCCCCCCCAATTTGTCTCTCTCTCTCTCTCTCTCTCTCTCTCTCTCTCTCTCTCTCTCTCTCTCTCTCTCTCTCTCTCTCTCTCTCTCTCTCTTAGACTCCCCCACCTTCATCTCCATTTCTTCCACTCCCTGCTAGCCCTTCTTTCCCACTTCCTTCAACCTCCCCTCCTTTCCCCTTCCTTTGCAGCTGCCCAGCGCACCCCCACACCTCTTCCCCCTCCCCCTCCCTTCATAACCATCCTATCCTTCATCAACCCAGCCCACCCCACACCTCTTCCCCCTCCCCCTCCTTCATAACCATCTATCCTTCATCAACCCAGCTGACCCTTTTTACATCATCTCTGACTGCACATTGTAATCTGGCCAAGAAGACTGCCGCACCTGATCAGAATGGATCTCAGCATCACCTTCATCATCCTTATCCTTGCTGGCCATTAAATGTTTTAATTAAGTGTCAGATTCTTTGGTTGTTCATGCCCTGTTCTTGTGGTGACCTCAGTTTTGATTTCCTCCACATTCAAGGTGGCGACAAGTTCATGTCAAAGTTGTCGCCATCGGCTGAATGATTGGATGATGATGATGATGATGATAATCTTTATTTCCAAGGGTAACAGATAAGCAATCACATGCTTTTTTTTCATCCGGCCCTTGCCCCGTTTAAGGGACTAAGTATGACTAGCGACTAAGACTTACACAAACTTTTAACAAACACACATATCTTCATAACATTAAAAAGTTCATCCATTATAGTTAAGGCGTTGATGACTTTAAAAGGAGAAAAAAAGAGAGAGAGAGAGAGAGAAACGATTGAAACAACAAACAAGAGTAAAGATTACAAAGAAGAAGGGAGTCAACACACACAGATATGGAATAAGTGATCCTCTTATCGAAGGGAAGAGAGAGAGAGAGAGTTGCATTCCTTTTGTAAAGAAAAAAAATAATAATAATAACATACAACAAACTGCTAAGGATAATAATTAGACAACTACAATGCATCAATAATATCAACATTTTTATGTGGTTATAAGGCAAAACGAGAACAAACGGTACTACAATCAGTTATCAGTAAGCAGCAATGAATGCCTAGCATCAATAATCATAACACTTATTTTTCATGATGATGTGTGTGTGTGTGTGTGCGCGCGTGTGTGTGTGTGTGTGTGTATGTGTGTGTGCGTGTGTGTGTGTGTGTGTGAGAGAGAGAGAGAGAGAGAGATGCCATTATAATTTACTTACACTACCCAAGACTATAATTATTAACTAAGCGACAATCCATCGAAACGCAGCCGTAATTAACGAAGAGAGAGAGAGAGAGAGAGAGAGAGAGAGAGAGAGAGAGACAGAGAGAGAGAGAGAGAGAGAGAATTCCATTTTTCCATTTTTCTATCCAAAATATCACATGCTAAACATTACTATAAATTTGAATAAAGAGCAATACATCAATATGATCAACAGTAATCCGGACACACATTTATCACCTTGCAGTTATAGTGCTCGAAGAAATCAAGGTATTAAGACATCAATCAATTAGTGACAATGCACCAATAAAACCAGCGACCACAAGTCATTCATCATGATATAATTTCAATCATTAATAAAACCGATAGTAACTATATCTCTCATTTATCATTATCTGGTTTTAAAAACAAACAGTGGAAAGGAAACGGCGTATCAGTTAATATGCAGCAAAACAGAGGGTTGCCCCTGGTATGTGTATTTTGTCCCTAATAGCAATGGTCTGCTGTGAAATGTGTAATTAGTTTTTTTTCCCTGAAGGATTCTGCAATTTGAGTACATCGGAGATTTAGTGGAAGTGAATTCCAAGCCACGCTACCTGAGTAAGTTAAGCCTGATTTAAATAGATCTATTCTCCGTGTGGGAACCTGGAATTTGGTTGAACCCCTAGGGTTTTATGCTAAATTTAGACTGAAGAGTTTGAGGTGCTAAACCCCGATGCAATTTTTTGCATTAGCAACATTTGTTGACAGCGAACATTTTCTTTTAATGGAAGAGCCCCCGCTTTAGTATAATCCCCTTCACTAAGACTAGATGATTTTAATAGGACTGCTTTAAGCGCTCTTTTGTAGACACTCTTAAGAGGTTTCATGGCATTAGCACTAGCAGAATCAAATAGTGTTGAACAATAATTGATTGAAGAGAGAACATGTGCATGTAGGAACAATTTCCTGGCATGAAGGTTTAAGAAATGCTTAATCCTGCACAGCTGATATGTTTGTCTAGATATTGATTTACATAAACTGCGAAGGTGATAAGACCAAGAAAGATTATTATCAACATATACTCCTAGAACTCGATGGCTATCCACCACTTCAATTTCCTGATTATTGATAAAAAACAGATGGAGGCTGTGTGGTTATGTTTTTGTCCTCTCTCTGCCTTGTTGTTATCAGCATTATTTTTGTTTTGTTAGGATTCAATGACATGTGATTTACATTGCACCAATTACTTAAGATATTAGCATTCTTCTGTAATGAAGTGAAAACAGCTTCCAAGCTGGAGCTACTTGTATGGACAGTTGTATCATCACAAAAGAGTTCACATGAATCCTCAATATAAAGAGGGAGATCATTTATATAAACTGAGAAACAGCAACGGACCCAACACAGAACCCTGAGGTACGCCATGTTGGATAGGTAGCTTCTCTAATAAGTTGTTGCTGACACAAACGATTTGTTGACGGTCTTCTAGGAAAGATGTTATCAGTTGTAAGGTATTTCCTGTTACACCATATGATAAAAGCTTCCTGCATAACAGTTTGTGGTTAATTACATCAAAAGCCTTTGCAAAATCAACAAACAGTGCTCCACAATATTTATTCTCATTAACACTGGCTAGCCCATTGATCTACTAGGTTTGTAAGCGCTGTATGACAAGAATGATTTTTTTTCCTGAATCCTGATTGATTTTTATTTAGTAGGTTGGAGGAGTCAAAATGGTGGCAAAGATGTTTATTTATGTGTTTTTCCAAGGGCTTGGACAGAACTGGCAAAATGGATATTGGTCTGTAGTTCGATGGCTCAGATTTGTCTCCAGATTTGAAAATGGGTATTACTTTAGCAACTTTGAACTGAAATGGCATAAAGCTTGGCAAACATCACTAACTGTCATAGGCAGAACAGGTGTTGCTGAACGAATGTTCTTAGCATTACAAAATTTTAGGAATGGTGAGGCCCCATCACTTACATTTGCTCTGTGACCAAGGGTTTATTGTCGAGCAGGGGGGCGGGGGGTCTCAGTGTCCATGCTGTCTCATTACTTCCATGCCACTCAGTCCTGCTTCCCCATACACACGTACACCCAGGCTTGCCGTTTGATCAGCAGCAGTGTCCACAAGCAGGAGATGGTATTATGTCAGCGTGAGGCAACCCACAAGAGGAGACGCTGCACTGCTGCTGGGTCACTTTGTGGTGTTGGTTAATGCTTGTTCTGATCCAGTGTGCAGGACACCACCTTCTGCACCCTCCGCTGACAACAGTGATTGCTTAGTAGCAAAGCTAGTATGAGTGAGTGTTTCTCAACAGCGAGTGCCACTGTGTCAACCCAGTGACAGTCCCATCAACGTGCTAACGCCAAAGTCCGTGACATGCACTGGGCCACACAAGTGGAAAGGAAAACAGAATTAAGAGGACCACAGAATTTTATACTTTTGGCTTTCTCTGATGATAATTATTGAAAGATAAAACTGTGGAGTTCAGTTTGGGTCTGACACTATTTGACTTTATTCTTCATTCCATAATATGCCCTGGTGTCAACCAACATTGAGAAATACGGATGCTGCGGCGTTGTTGATAAAAAATAGTAGCAACATTAACAGAAAATGCGTCCGTTAAGGGGATAAAACTCCGTTGTGTGGTTCCATTTTTCCTTTTGAACCCATCGCACACTGAACAATGTTGGATAGGAGCTGCCCTCAAATATAGCCCCTGACTAGACTCAAACCCACATTCTGTTGGCCCGCAATCTGAGACGCTTACCACTGTACCACAGCATCTTATAAGATACTCTAAATGCTAGCAAATGAGTTGAAATTGGGTGACAACAAAATTGATGCTGTATGTCAGGTGAAGAAGGAAGATACATCCTGATTGTGAGTAACAGAAGAAAAAAAAAAGGTGTTTGATTTCTCAGCTGAGAAAAGAAACAAAAATGTGATGTGTATGTCTCGCTGTGGGTATGTAAGCATGCATGTTTTTTTCTGTTGAGCCTCTTGTCAGTGTATGGAACATGATGGCAGCAACGTTCATGGAGAAAAGCAGGGGAGGGGGATAAGAATTGTTGATGACTATCAGCCATTTTGTGGCCTGGAAAGTTTGTGTTGAAGCAATTTTCATACCACCTCCAAAATTGACATGGTAAACAGCCTTGTCTCTTCTTCTTGTCTCATACGGCAGTAATTTGTTTTTCCAAGCTGTCATAATGTATGCATACAAACATGTGCGCACGCCCACATGTGCACGCACGCAGGCACTCGCGCACGCATGTACACACACACACACACACTCTCACACAACATATGCATGCACACGCACGCACGCAATCATGCACATACACATGCATGCACAGCGCACACACACACACACATGCGCACACACACACACATGCGCACACACACACACACACACACACACACACACACACACAATCACATGTGCATGTGTATACACACACACACACACACACACACACACAAAAAAGTTCACAACTCTGCCATTTGTCCTGTTTGCAAAGGCAGCTCATGTTGGATGTGTGTGTGTGTGGATTCCAATTCCTGGATGCTTTCCACATGCTCCCCGAATCCAAGCACACATAAAAATTCAAGTTTTCAGGTCATGTTTCCCTTCGTTTATTACCGTTGACTTTGCTGCTGTCCAAGGTGCTGTCCATGCTTGCTGAAGCTAGATGCCTCTGCTTTTACGAGAATCTTTGGTTGTGATTGTTGCATTTGTGTGTGTGTGTGTCCTGTTTACCATGTCTTTCAAAACTGCTCTTGAAAAGCATTGATGCAGTTGGCAAATTCAGTAGTTCCGATTCTGCTGATATTCTTGCTGGACTGCTGTGTGTGTGTGTGTGTGTGTGTGTGTGTGTGTGTGTGTGTGTGTGTGTGTGCTGTTTACCATGTCTTCAAAAACTGCTCTTGAAAAGCATTGATGCAGTTGGCAAATTCAATAGTCCTGATTCTGCTGATATTCTTGCTGGACTTCTGTCTCTGTGTGTGTGTGTGTGTGTGTGTGTGTGTGTGTGTGTGTGTGTGTGTTTACCATGTGTCTTTCAAAACTGCTCTTGAAAAGCATTGATGCAGTTGGCAAATTCAGTAGTCCTGATTCTGCTGATATTCTTGCTGGACTTGTGTGTGTGTGTGTGTGTGTGTGTGTGTGTGTGTGTGTGTGTGTGTGTGTGTGTGCTGTTTGAGACATGAGTGCAGGCAGTATTGTGTATGGAAGTGGGAGAAGGGGCGAGTGTTGTGTGTGTGTTCCATTCCACGTTTGTGTGTCTTGAATTGTTGTTTGGATCGGCAGCATTTTTAAGTGTTCATGACTTCTTTCAGTGTTCCTGGAATGGAAAACTGAGGTTCACATCTGGTGTAATTTGTTTTTGTTTGTGTGCTGTTTTCTTTTTTTTCTAATTCCAACATATACAGGTAGCCACATTCTGTCTTGTGAGATGTGGGCATCACAGGGAGCCAGCATTTTGCTTCCATGTATTTCATTGTTTTCAGTATTTTCCTATAGAGATTCCACGTTGTTGGGGTTTTCCTGGTGAGCCTCTTGTCCTCTTTCTCTCACTTGAAAACCTTTGAAAATGAAGAGAATTGTGTTCTTCAAAAAAAAAAAAAAGAAAAGAAAAGATGTTGGTCTTGCCACAGAATGTGTTTGGTAGGTGTTTGAAGTGCTGATGTACTGGCTGTGACCACTGCTGTTCAGTGGGTAAACAGTGGAATGGAGAGAGGTAGAGGAAATTAGAAGTGAAGAGGGAAATATATGTACAACTTACGATTACTGACAACAGCAAAAAAAAAAAAAGAAAACAGAAAAAAAAATATGATTCATATCTTGTGTTTTATCACAGATTTCTGTTACATTTTACAAACCTGTTATATTGTATTAATGTTCAATTGGGGGCTGGAAGGTAGAGGAAAATAGAAGTGAAGAGGAAAAATATGTACATCTTATTGATTACTAACATCAGCGCAAAAAAAAGAAAAACAGAAAAAAATATGATTCATATCTTGTGTTTTATCACAGATTTCTGTTACATTTTACAAACCCCATATATTGTATTAATGTTGAATTTGGGGCCGGAAGGTGGAGGAAAATAGAAGTGAAGAGGAAAAAAATATGTACAACTTATGATAACTAACAACAGTAAAAAGAAAAAAAAAATAGAGAAGAAAGCACAAAAAAAAAAATATGATTAATATCCTGTGTTTTATCGCAGATTTGTTACATTTTACAAACCTGTTACATTGTATCAATGTATTGGGGGCAGGAATATAGCTCAGTTGGTAGAGCGCCGGACTCATAATCTTGGTGATCCTGGGGTTGTGGGGTCGAATCTCGGCCGGGCCATTTCAGTACAGGAGGATTTTCCCTCGGAATTAACATTTGTTGCGACTCCATTTCCCAGATAGTCCTTTGAATGAGACTATAAACCAAGGTTCTGTGTGTGAACACACGCATAACATCTTGCACACATGTAAAATCCCATCACCAGCATTCAGAAAAGAAGGGCAGTGTGGCCATTGGTATGGATGACATAGCATGCACCCTGCATATAAAAAAAATTGAAAGAATGAAGGAAATAAGGAAAGTGAGTGAATGAAATTTACTGGATGACATGGGAAACGACTGAATGAAGCGCCAGCAGGCAGCTCTTCATTCAGCACTACCCAGGTAGGCAGCCTGTTGCGTACAAGAGAGCGTGGATTGTCAGTGCTTAGAACCTTTAGCAAGGCACTTTATAAATGCTATGTTATTATGATTGTTATTATCATTATGATTATTATGTGTGTGTTATCAGATATTACAGAAGTGCCCACCAAATGTGTGTCGTCCACCATCACACTGGACATCAATGCCAGTGTCCAGTATATTGACTTTGAGGGCCGCTCTGATGGAGATGCCATACGCCGTTACCTGACCACCATTAAACCTCGACAGCTGGTCAGTTTGTGTTTGTGTGTGTGTGTATGTGTGTGTGTGTGTGTGTGTGTGTGTGTGTGTGTGTGTGTGCTTTTAACCATGCATGCATGTGTGTGAAGGGGGTGGGGGGAGGAGGAGAGAGATGGGATTTTTTAAATTGCTTTTTTTTTTTTTTTTTCACCATTTTTCCTGGCTACACGCATGTGAGTACAAATGGACAAAGCGGTGAATAAAGGAATGCAGCCAGTAACACCTGTATGTATCAGAGTTGTCCTTTTGTGTTACTGTGTTCATATGTCCTTTTCGGCAGGTGTGGGGGGAATGGGATAATGGAGAAGTGTATTTCAAACACACTCACAAGTACATATAAGCAATGTAACACACTCATCTACATACAAGTAATGTAACACACACTCTTCTATATACCAGTAATTTAAAACACACTTTCCTACATACAAGTAATGTAAACACGCTCGCCTACATACAAGTAATGTAAACACGCTCACCTACATACAAGTAATGTAAACATACTCATCTACATACAAGTCATGTAAACACACTCACCTACATACAAGTAATGTAAACACACTCAACTACATGCAAGTCATGTAAACACACTCAACTACATACAAGTCATGTAAACACACTCAACTACATACAAGTCATGTGAACAGACTCACCTGCATACAAGTAATTTGAACACACTCATGTACGTAAAGTAATTTAAACACACTCACGTACATACAGATAATTTAAACACACCCTGCATACAGATAATTCAAACACACTCACCTACATACAAATTATTTGAACACACTCACCTACATACAGATAATTTAAACACACTCATGTACATAAAGTAATTTAAAGACACTCACCTACATACAGATAATTTAAACACACACCTACATACTAATTTAAACACACTCACCTACATACAGAGAATTTAAACACACTCACCTACATACAGATAATTAAACACACTCACCTACATACAGAGAATTCAAATACACATCCTACATACAGACAATTTAAACACTCACATACAGAGAATTTAAACATGCTCACCTACATACAAAGAATTTAAACACACTCATCTACATACAGAGAATTTAAACACACTCACATATATACAGAGAATTTAAACAAACTCATCTACACACAGAAAATTTAAACACACTCATCTACATACAGAGAATTTAAACACACTCACCTATATACAGATAATTAAAACACACTCATCTACATACAGAGAATTTAACACACTCACACCTACATACAGATAAATTGAATTCACTCACCTACATACAGATAATTTAAACAATGACCTATATACAGATGGTTTGAATATACAGATAATATAAACACACTCACCTACATACAGACAATTGAAACATACTCACCAACATACAGATAATTGAAACACACTCTCACCTACATACAGATGATGAAACACTCTCCTACATACAGATAATTGAAACACACTCACCTACATACAGATAATTGAAAAAACACTCACCTACATACAGATAATTGAAACACACTCACCAACATACAGATAATTGAAGCACACTCACCTACATACAGATGATTGAAACACTCACCTACATACAGATAATTGAAACACACTCACCTACATAGAGATAATTGAAACACACTCACCTACATACAGACAATTGAAACACTCACCTACATACAGATAATTGAAACACTCACCTACATACAGATAATTGAAACACACTCACCTACATACAGATGATTGAAACACTCACCTACATACAGATAATTGAAACACACTCACCTACATACAGATAATTGAAACACTCACCTGCATACAGATAATTGAAACACACTCACCTACATACAGATAATTGAAACACACTCACCTACATACAGATAATTGAAACACACTCACCTACATACAGATGATTTAAACACACTCACCTACATACACACAAAGACTGGGACATGAGGTTGCCATGCTGATGACGATGACCAGTGTGAGCTGAACACACAATGTCACCAGGTGTTGATCCACGGCACGGAGGAGGCGACCAGCGCCCTGGAGGAGTTCTGTCTCACCAATGGGGCGGTGCAAGGCAACGTCTTCTGCCCTTCTGTGGGTGATGTCATCGACGCCACCACAGAGAGACACATCTACCAGGTCAGTTTGGGTGTGGTGTGGGGGATGTGACGTCCCCCGTCTTTTTTATGCCATACATCATATCCATAGCAGGGCGCATGTCCAAGTAACACTCCTACTTTGCTTTACTGACACTGTACTGGCTGCCTTTTGCCTGTTGTTTATGGCTGACCGCCAAGACCAGACTGGAAGTGGATGACGTATGGAGCCTTGTGTGTCTGACTGACTTTGTGTATCTGAGTGGAGTGTTGTGGAGACCAGTGTGTGTCTTTTAACAAAGCCATCTTTGTCATTGACGATACAAGTGGGGGGGAAACGATAATGGCTGAAAACATTTGTTGCGCTCTGTGTGTATTGGTGAAGTTCTCTGCCCCTGTGTGGGCAGTATCATTGATATGATATTGATATTGGAGAGACACATGTACAGGTTAGTGGGGGTGTCGTCCGCCATCTTTGTTTTTTAACCATACCTCGTGTGTGCACCAGTACATATCATAACACGGCGCATGTTCGATCATATAATGCTCCTACCTTGCTGTATTTGTACATTTTAGCAACTTTTTGCCTCTTGTTTACATCTGACCAGCAAGACCAGCCAATGTGTGTCTTTTGCCAAGCATCTTGTCATTGACGCTCCAAGTGGGGAAAAGAATAATAATCGCTGAAACCTTTGTCGCACTCTGTGTGTCGCTGGTGATGTAAATTTTTGAAAATGAGGTGGGTACATCTCGTTGAGTGCAAGCACATGCATGGATCGATGTGTGTTTCTCTCTCTCTCTCTCTCTCTCTCCCTCTCTCTCCCTCCCTCCCTCCAAATAGTCTGTAGACTTATCAGTACAACTACAAGAGTCTGCTATCTGTACATTTCAGTTTCAGTTTCATCAAGGAGGCGTCACTGCGTGCGGACTAGTCCATATATGCTGCACCACATCTGCTAAGATTTGAGACTACATTGTGCATGAGTTTTAAGCTGATGGATAAATGAATTAACAACTAAGATGAGAGAATTCAAAAAGAGGGTCTTGTGGCTATGACTTAGCAGATATCTGACCTACACACTGGCCCAATGCATTGGTCAGTATGGAAATAATAATATGCACTCTTACCGTATAGGATGTGTACTTTGATAAAATTCTTCTGCATGTCCTTGAATTTACTCCCACTCGCACTCACTCACACACACTCATGCATATATATATTTGACATTACTAGACCACCTTCTCTATGCAGAACTATGTCAGTGAGTATACCTTGACCTCAAGGGCCTCTGGCCAATAAGATGTAAATCTCACCCACCACCATCACCACCTTCTCTATGCAGACCTACGTCGTGAGTATACCTTGACCTCAAGGGCCTCTGGCCAATAAGATGTAAATCTCACCCATCACCATCGCCATCTTCTCAGCCACCCTCACAGAGTTGTTCTACTGTGGTGTTGACAGGTGCGTCTGCGAGACCACCTGGTGAGCTCCCTCAAGTTCTCCAAGGCCCGGGACATGGAGCTGGCCTGGGTGGACGGCGCCATCAGCAAGGTCAAGGACAAGATGGACACTGCCATCGTGCCAGAAGCATCTTCCTCCTCCTCCTCCTCCTCCCCCTCCCCAGCCCCCTCTGCTGCCACCAGTAGCACCCCAGCTGGCGGTGACACAGCCGAAAAGAAAGGGGCGGATGAAGATGGTGAGGACGAAGACCCTGAGGAGGGCTTTGGTTGCCTTTCAGTCCTTCCCTCCACATTCAGTGGAAACTTGTCAGCAGCAAAAAGCTTCCCAACAGTTTACCTCATTGATTTTTAAAACATGTATTTGTAATGTTGACATATTTGTGCGTAAGATAGGTTTCAAGGGTATTTTATGCATTTTTCAACAGATCCTAACTTGGCGATATGTTTCATTACATTGGCATTATGAGCCAATGAAGACGCTTGCTTGCAGGGTGACTCCACCTCACTCGTTTTGAAAATCAGATTGCTGACAGTTGGATGTAAACCATTCAGTTTATGATATTTCTCAAAGACCACAGTTTGACTGGTATGTAAGCACGCTAAGCACCAGTGGTGGTGTTGGTGTGGTGGGAAGGGGGCCATTGAGGGGAAGAAGAGGTGAGCACAGACTAACAAGTAGCGATTCAGGTGCAGACATGGCATTGACAGTCTGTATGATCACATGCCATTGACAGTGTAGTGGGGGGTATGAT
The DNA here is from genome assembly GCA_016801955.1 of Conus betulinus. Lineage (NCBI taxonomy): Eukaryota > Metazoa > Mollusca > Gastropoda > Neogastropoda > Conidae > Conus > Conus betulinus. Next base: position 87,045 of record JADBJO010000606.1, on the reverse strand, counting down.
GATGACATGCCATTGACAGTGTGGTGGGTGGGGTATGATGATGACATGCCATTGACAGTGGGGTATGGGTATGATGATGACATGCCATGGTGGGGTATGATGATGACATGCCATGACATTGACTGTGGTGGGGTATGATGATGATGACATGCCATTGACAGTGTGGTGGGGTATGATGATGACATGCCATTGACAGTGTGGTGGGGGGTATGATGATGACATGTCATTGACAGTTGTGGTGGGGTATGATGACATGTGGTGGGGTATGACAGTGTGGTGGGGTATGATGACATGCCATTGACAGTGTGGGTGGGATGTCATGATGATGGGGTATGCCATTGACAGTGTGGTGGGGTATGATGATGACATGCCATTGACAGTGTGGTGGGGTATGATGACACATGCCATTGACAGTGTGTGGGTGTGGTATGATGATGACATGCCATTGACAGTGTGGTGGGGTATGATGATGACATGCCATTGACAGTGTGGTGGGGTATGATGATGACATGCCATTGACAGTGTGGTGGGGGTATGATGATGACATGTCATTGACAGTGTGGTGGGGTATGATGACATGCCATGTGTGGTGGGGTATGATGACATTGACAGTGTGGTGGGGTGTATGATGATGACATGCCATTGACAGTGTGGTGGGGTATGTGGTGGGGTATGATGATGACATGTCATTGACAGGGGTATGATGATGACATGCCATTGACAGTGTGGTGGGTATGATGATGATGCATGTCATTGACAGTGTGGTGGGGTGATGACATGATTGACATGCCATTGACATGCCATTGTGTGGTGGGGTATGATGACATGCCATTGACATGTGGTGGGGTGACATGCCATGTGACATGTGGACTGTGTGTGGTGGGGTATGATGACATGCCACTGACAGTGTGGTGGGGTATGATGATGATGACACATGTCATTGACAGTGTGGTGGGTATGATGACATGCCATGACAGTGTGTGGGGGTTGATGATGATGATGATGACATGTCATTGACAGTGTGGTGGGGTATGATGACATGTCATTGACAGTGTGGTGGGGTAGTGTGGTGGGTATGATGACATGCCATTGACTGTGGTGGGGGGGTTGATGATGATGACATGCCATTGACTGTGTGGTGGGGTATGATGGCCATTGACTGTATATGATGACATGCCATTGACTGTGTGGTGGGGTATGATGACGCAAGAAGAAGGGGCACAGACAAGCATTGACTCCAATATGACCTAATAAGCAATCAACAGTTTGGGTCCCCATCAACAGTTTGGGTCCCCATCTTATCAACAGTTTTTGAGTTCTTCCCATTTTTGACAATGAAGTTATGCAATAGTACTAAGATTTCTAAGAAGGGGGGGGGGGGGGGGGAAGTTTGTTGTTTTGTTGTTGTTTTTTGTAAATGCATTTGTTTAGATTTATTTTAGTAAGTTATCCCATTCATAACGAAAACAGATATTAATATACATGCTGTTATTACTCCAGTTTTGGGGGGGGGGGGGGGGGGTTTATACCATTTTAATGCTAGTATTCAAGCCATTTTATATTCTTGAAGTGTAAAAATGGTATTGTGTCACCAGTTTGTTCAAAATGATGAGAAAAAAATACAAACATATGTAAAAGTGGGACAATATCTCTGTATCTTACGAAGAATAGTACTGAGACAGTGTAATAGGAATGTTCCCCGGCCAATGGTAGTCTCAATGTAGTGTAAATAGGAATGTTCCTCGGCCAATGGTAGTCTCAATGTAGTGTAAATAGGAATGTTCCTCGGCCAATGGTGGTCTCAATGTAGTGTAAATAGGAATGTTCCTCGGCCAATGGTGGTCTCAATGTAGTGTAAATAGGATGTTCCTCGGCCAATGGTAGTCTCAATGTAGTGTAAATAGGAATGTTCCTCAGCCAATGGTAGTCTCAATGTAGTGTAAATAGGAATGTTCCTCGGCCCAATGGTAGTCTCAATGTAGTGTAAATAGGAATGTTCCTCGGCCAATGGTGGTCTCAATGTAGTGTAAATAGGAATGTTCCTCGGCCAGTGGTAGTCTCATATGGGAAATCATGCCAGTGAGCGAAGGGGTAAAGGGAAGCAATAACTGGTGTGTTTTCTTTTTTTTCTCTCCCACAACAGTTTCCAGTGCTTGGTAACTGCTCCTTCATGTTGTTTGTTGCAAACCAAACACACAGTCATCACAAACAGTTGGAAGATGGACTTCACATGAAATAAAACATCATTTGTGATGACAGTTCTAATTAATGCTGTTACCAGTTTTGGTTGTGGAACTATGAATTTTTCCACAGCGATCAGTTTGTACCCAGAATGTGAAAAGAAATTTTAAAACGTACACATGCTTTCAGTACTTGTTCATACAAAATCAAATTAAAGCCCCATCCTATACGAAGACTGATCTTTTGAATCATCGGCTTACTTGTCACAGTGTTGAAACTAGGATGATGACAGCAGTATCTTTCCAGAGGTTCACATTCAGCAAACAACACGGCTAAAAGACAGCAGCATTTTCTACATGGAGCTGATAAGGAATGGTTCTTAAGATAGTCTGGTGAACTTTGACTTTAGAAGTCGTCCATTTAGGGCCATTATTTTTGGGAGGGGGAGGGGGGGAATCTTTGGACATTCCATGCATTTTCTATCTTGTCTCAGCTCAGAACCATGATTGTATCAAGTTAGCTGACTGGAAATATACGTTTGGATTATGTATACGGCACATAACAAAATCAAACAGAGAATGTATGTCATGTGTATGTCATAGGAATCCAGCAGTTATTCCCTTGACTGCTGGAACATTGTCTGTTTCTTACACTGTACAGTTTTCCAGCCATAAGCTAGGAATTTTTCATGGAATCTGGATTCAAAATAGCCTACGCTGACGATATTTATCAGTATGATTCCATTGCACAGATTCATCTATGAAATATCTGCAAAGTTTCACACATACACATAACTTGAATAAGTGAATTTTCCTAGTTTCATTTTGACAAGTGAAATAGCGTGATTTGCTTTTGAAGATGACAGTGTCTTAGACATTAAGTGCTGAAGCAATGAATGGGGTTAGCACCAAAAATCTGCAAGTGCATTGTAATGATACTTTTTTTTTTTCTTTTTTTTCAACATACCTCACGTGTATTTCATCATTCCTCTAAAAGTTTTGTACAGTGCACTGTGTGTGTGTGTGTGTGTGTGTGTGTGTGTGTGTGTGTGTGTGTGTGTGTTTTTGTTATGATGGTTTGGGACTGACTGAAGTACTTCTTTGAAGAGATGAATGAACAAGTGAAAGTCTTCTACCTGTTTAATTCATGCCTAATTTTGTATGCATAGGGAAAAATGTAGTTTGGTGCAAACTATAAAGATGTGTTTTGGTGTAGTGTCAACTTCCAGATAGGTAACCAGCCACCGTGGCGAAGTGGTTAGCGTCGCGGACTCCCGGCTGGGAGGTCGTGGGGTCGAATCCCATCACAGTCATGTGGGTTTTTTCTGCCCCGACCGGCTCCTACCCAGAGTTGAGTTTGCTGCGGACTCAGTTGGGAAGACTGGGACCACACAGTCGAGTCTCATCCACTTAATGGATGTGTTTTCTGAGAGTGTTGCTCAAATTTCCTAACCAACACTACAGGTGCCTGTGTCTGTCAGGCCTGGTTTGACAGCGGGATATATTATGAAAGGAAGTGTAGAGTACAGCCCTGTCATATAGTCTCAGACCCGAAATGGAATTCTGTAGCATCATCTTAATCATCCCCATTCTCATCGATCAGATAAAAAAAAAAAAAAAAAGTCTCAAATTCTGTGGCCCTTCATGCCCTGCTCTCATGGTGACCTCAATTTCGATGCCCTCTCCACGTCTGTGGCCTTGTTTTGGTTCCGTCGGGGTCACCGGTATCGGCGAGTCCATGGGGGCTGTCGTTGGACGGACGTGGTGGCGCCCTCCGGAGGGAGAGCTCACTCATGCCGGCTCCGCGACTAAACAATTATTGTCGTCAGTAGGGGGCTTAGTAGGTGGTGTCCTGCGTATGTTAGATCAAAACAGGCGCCACTGAACACCACTGAAGTGACTCGGCAGCAGTGCAGTGTCGCCTCCGGTGGGTTGCCTCTTGACGACTTGACATTGACTTCTCCCTGTGGATTGCTGGTGCCGGGGCTGCGGCGGGGCCGACCGGGCTGTGGATGTGGACGGGGTGTCGGAATGAGCGGCGGCGTGGGTACACTGCCTCTGAGGTGGCGCAGAGGTTGGGACAGCAAAAAAAAAAAAAAAAAAAAAAAAAAAAAAAAAAAAAAAAAAAAAAAAAAAAAAAAAAACTCCCAGATAGGTAAGTAAAAAAGATGTAATAATATATAACTACACATGTACCTCAGTGTGGCCTTGGATGAGTGACCTGATGAGGTTTTGTAGAACTGTTTATTTCTTGTGGACTGTTGTCACTGGCACTGGGACAGGATGACCCTAGTATGTCTGTGAGCAAATCAGAGTCAAGCAGCGGGTAAGGGACAGAAGAGGGTGCCTAAAGGAGTCAAATACAGAGGGAAAAATAAGTAACTGTGAAACTGTGTGTGGGGTGAGGGGGTCAGTGAAGGGGGGTCATTGAAGAGGGGGTCTGTGAACACAGAGCTGTGACTGTTGCAGAGGACATGACACCCGTGGCCGACATTGTGCCCACTCTTGAACCTCTGCCCCCTGCAATGGTCAGTGCTGGACAACACACATCTGTCTGTCTGTCTCCCCCCCCCCCCCTCCCTCTCTCTCTCTCTCTCTCTCTCTCTCTCTCTCTGCTTCTCTCTCTCTTTCTCTTCTCTATGTCTGCTTCTCTCTCTCTCTCTCTCTCTCTCTCTCTCTCTCTCTCTCTCTCTCTCTCAATTCTCATTGCATAATTTAACTTAGCAAGGTAGATTGGAAGAATAGCTCTGCCTAAAATCTCAATCTTTGAACAAAGTTTTCTGAGTTCTCTCTCTCTCTCTCTCTCTCTCTCTCTCTCTCTCTCTCTCTCTCTCTTTCTCAAGATTTTTTTATGTTGGTAACAAACAAGAGAACAGCATGTAAGGCAATTCTGTGTAAATGTGTGGATTGATATATAAATAGACACTTTGCATGTGCATGTGTGTACATCATTTTCTTGAACTTACACACTAAAAAATGCAAGCTGGTGTGCATCCATGTGTGAATCAAGAGTGTAGATCAGAGAGACAGGGTAGATGTATATGATTAGTATGCGTTTGCCTGTACACTTGCATTCTTCCATGTTTATGAGTGAATGATGTCTGTGTTCATGTGGATTTGTGTTCCTATGCTTATGAGTGTGTGTGTGTGTGTGTGTGTGTGTGTGTGTGTGTGTGATTCAGGTCCCGCCCCACGTGGCTGTGTTCATCAACGAGCCCCGTCTGTCCGACTTCAAGCTGATTCTGACCAAAGCAGGAATTCACTGCGAGTTTGTGTCCGGGGTCCTCATTTGCAACAACATGGTGGCCGTCCGTAGGGTGAGCATTGTGTGTGTCTGTGCCTGGGTATGTGAGTGTCTGCCTGCCTGTCTCTGTGTCTGTTTCTGTGTATATGTGTGTTTCCTTGTATGCTTACCATTGTGTTACAGTCTTAGAATGGAACTCCTTTTCTCTGCAGACTGTTCTGTGGGTGTTGAACACTGGCTGAGATGAATTCTCAGAACTGGTTCTAATCTCTGTGTGTTATAGAAGAAAATATGTTTAGTGTAGTATATATGTCCAATTCCATGTGTCTTGTGTCACTTTGTCACACTGTCTTTTTTCAACAGAATGAAATGGAAATGACTCCGGCCAGCAGTGCAAACAGTGTAAATACAGATGTCTGAATCATCATCACTGTTTTGAATACTGTGATGAGATAGTCAGTGATGGGACACTTGAAACAACTCACACATGTCATAAACTTCCTAGTGAGAAAAAGATGCAAGAAAGCAGAGAAAAAAATAACTGTAAGGAAAACAAAGGAAATATATTGAAGAGGAATTACTTTGTCCATATTGCAGTTGAGTTTGTATTTGTGTACGTGTCACTTTGTGCATAAGTGTACATTTTTAAGCTTTTGGCAGTCGAGTACTGAATTCATGTTTTGTAGATGTATCCCCCCCCCAACCCCCTTGAAATACATCACTACATATATACCAATTGAAGAAGCACGTAGAAGGCTTTCTTAGCTCTAGAAGAGTCAGTCTGCTTACCACTATCATCCTCACTCAAGACTGTTACTGTCTCTCATTCTGGTACCATATAACATTCTCATGTTTTAAATTTTGTCATTAATCAGTTCAAGGTCTGGTAGGAAACTAAGCAGCTCTATCCTACAGTCATCCTAAAGTACTGCTGTACTTTAGACTGGCTTGGAATGCCTTTGTTCAAGTGCTATATATATGCAAGTGCAAAGTCGGTCGCCTTTATCTTCTCACTCTCTCAGTAGGATGATGTTTGTCTCAACTTCAGTGATGCCTGAGACCCGCAACACACTGAAAAACCAGCATGGATACCTATTATGTATTCACATTCGCCCAGTCCATTTCTACAATTTGAAAGTGTTGATGGTTACAGAAGACCCCTTATCTTGGTAAATTTGTAATAATTTATGAGAAAAAGTGGCCTGCTCTCAGTCAGTTTGAAATAAAGAAGGCTTTCTTTTAAGTGATAAATCAATCAGTAATAAAGTAAAAGCTTTGAAAACTTTGCCACTAGTTTGTCCATTCCATTTTCAACATTATGGCAAAATTTCAAAACTGTAGGTAATTGTATTTAGAATTTTTCATGTAACATATGCAAACGGATTGAAGAATGCTTGGAATCAAGCATTGACATACTTGCATATGAGTTCATTTTTATTCTAGTCTTTGTAATCAGTGCGTACCCTTTTCAGGGGAGAGCACTAAGTGCTGGGTGACAGAGAAAGGTGTGCTTGGTGCCACCGACTGCCCTGTTTGTAATTTTGAAAATCTGGCAGACGTATAAATGTGTGTGTGTGTTAAGGAAGAGAATATCCGTACATAGATATAACCTTGTAGTGAC
>JADBJO010000606.1:62500-75000 GCA_016801955.1 Conus betulinus | reverse complement strand
TGTCTTGCACTGTAGGTGAGTGCATACAGTTATCAGACAGTTTCATATGTAAAGTAACAATTGATATTAATAATTTGTGTAAAGTGTGGACAACCTGTAATATGGACCAACTAAAGACTGAAAATGAAAGACTGAAGGTGAAAACAACAAATGACAATTGAAGTTGAAAGAAAACTCTTAAAGACACTGTGTTGCCTTAGAATGGGTTGGGAATTGGCATCATCACTGCACTATTGATTTAACTCATGATGAAGGTAAACAGTGTTTGTGTGTGTTTTTCACTGTGTCTCTATCTCTGTCTTCAATTATGTGTCTGTTTTACTCTCTCTCTCTCTCTCTCTCTCTCTCTCTCTCTCTCTCTCTCTCTCTGTATGCATGTGTGTTTTTGTGTTTGTTACTGTTTATGTGAACCGATGTTATTAATACCTTTTATATTCTAGTATTTTATCATTGTTATACAGACTCGTGCATGTTAGCTGCAACATTCTTAAAATTTCTTGTGGAAATACTCTAATTTTTTTCAAAATACTCTTAATTTGAAATTGGAATACTCTAAGCCAGATTTTGGGGTAAACAGGTCTGATCACTGATCATGTGCTCATTACACATCTTGCTTCTCTGTTTTGAGAAACGCATGCCAGGACAAAGAGGTAGACGATTTGGAAGGCTTTCTTCCTCTGCTTACCAATACTGGTCAACTGTTGGTAATATTGCAGTTCATGACAAAAAAAAAACAAAAGAAAAGGCTAACAAAGAGCTAACCCAAAATGGCGCCTCCAGGTTATGGTTTAAAGTAAAAGATACTAGATACCTTTGAACAAAAGAAAATTAAACTGAGCTACAAACTAAAACAACATAATGTGAATAGAGTAGTACACTTTACTCAAAATTGAAAGGACTGAATTTTTTTTTCATCACCCAAAGTCTGCATTAATTAAAATTTTGTGTCAACCGGATAATACTCTTGACACCAGTCAATCCATCTGTGTTACACGCAGTGTCAGTTTTTCTGTTACAAAGTCAGATTACTGTACCACTGATGTGTGTGTAGGTGATACCACTATGGCTGGTCATGTTGGTGTGCACTAGGGGAACTGGCCTGGAACCTCTCCGCCTGGATTTGAGTTGATAATCTTGTTCAAAATGGTTACAAACATTCTTAAGAGAGAAAGGGGGGGTGGGGGGCAGACAGAGCAGCACATTTGGACCTCTCAGTGAGGACCTCCAGGAACCCCTAACAACTGGGCTTGAAATGGGACATAGACTGTTTCGTGCCAAAAAAAAGACGTAAGTCTTGGAAGACCGGGCATGTGTGGTGTTCAATGGTGTCTGTTCTGACCCAACATTGCAGGATACCACCTGCTATACATTCTACTGACCACAGTCATGGCTACAGTGCAGAGTCAGCATGAATGAACATCCCCCTCAGGTGAGTGCCGCCATGTCCGTCCAATGACAGTCCCCATGAGCTTGCAGATTTCAGGGACTTCAACGTGAACTTGCTGACGGCATAGATGATGGAAGAAAAACCAAAACTGAGGTCACCATGACAGCAGGGCATAAAGGCTTAAGAATTATAGACATGTGCTGATGAGGATGATGATGAAGATGCTGTGGACTTCAGTTCTGGTCTGACAGGGCTGTACTCTTTGCTTACTTTCATAATATAGCCAAGCTCAACCAGACCCAAGACAGACACCTGCAACATTCTTCAGGAAATTTGAGGAACACTCACAGGTGTCTCCATTTAGTGGGTGAAATTGGACTATGGTTCCATTGTGTCCAGTTGAGATCATGACAAGCTCAACTCGGTGGGAGCTGGTGGGGCTGAAAAATCCCGCATGTAAGTGGTTGTGATGGGAATCAAATCCACAACATCCCAGCCCACAATCCATGATGCTAAACATATGAATTAAGATTCATTTGACCTCAGAACTGTGACAGCTACCCCTAGTTTAATCAGAGGACACTATGTATTGGGTAACTGTATGTAGGACCAGTACAGCTGTGGTTATAGCGATGACAAGTTCATGTTTTTGCAACTGTAACAATAAAGCTGGAACATTATCTTGTCTGATGACATTTTAAACTGAATTATAATAAAGACACAATTTTCTGAAATCTTTAATCCATTTACCATTGAAGAAAAAAAAATCCAAGTGTTGCCAAATTTAAATCCTATTTCATCGGGTTTTGTTTACAATGCTTAATGCACACCAGTTTTAATGTTAAATCATCATGCCATGAATTTCCATCCTTCAAAATAACAAACTAACTCTGTGGACAGCAGTTGAGAGATTGTGCTGAATCCATGTGTGGAATATGTACAATTATATCATCAATATAAACTCTGGTGAACAATCTAAAATAATAAGTAGAATGAAGATCAAGAAGAAGGAGCGGAAGGGGGGGGGGGGGGGTTCAAAAGTTTGTAAAAGACATCACCTAACACATCTGCAAAGAGTGTCAAGAAGAGGAAAAGAGATGTGACAAAAACAGGAAAGAGAACCATCCAATCATCAAAATGTCAATAGAAGAGGAAAAGAGATGTGACAAAAACAGGAAGGAGAACCACTCAATATCATCAAAATGTCAAAGAGAAAAGAGAAAAAAAGAGATGTGATATCAAAAATGTCAGGAAGGTGATAAAAGAACCACTTATGTCATCAAAATGTCACAATACATATACTGCTCAAACACACAAACAGACACAACCATACACATACAAACATTGGTGGGGGGGGGGGGGTTCATATGCCTTACTTTTGAGAAACTTTTTTAATTGGTTTAAAAACTCTCTTTTTTTTAGAAAACAACATTTGTAATCAAGACTGACAAACCAAAGATAAACAATGTTATGTCACCCATGTTAGGCCTAGAACAAGCTCACATGACCATGGTCTTGGTCTCAACCTCTTACGGCTGTGTGTCAAAAAATGTGCGCATTTCACATAGGAATTCAGTTTCTTCTTCTGCGGTCAATTGTTTTGGGTTGCATCAGACCTTCAATCCTGTCGCCACAATGAATCCCACAGTCTCTTCAAAGTCAATTTGACTGTCTGAAGTACATTCTGCTGCTTGAAAATTCTGCTGAAGTCCGTAGAATCGCAGCCCACCAAAGGTGGGTGCTTGAGTTAGTGTCCACAAAACCATCAATTTACACACACACACACACACACACACACACACACACACACACACACACACACACACATACACACACACACACACACACACACACACACACACACATGAATTGCCATGAGAAACACTAGTTGCATGACTTACATAAAGCCAGTATTACAACGGCAGCTCCATGGTGACTGAAGACCGCTATCAAGGAGGCAGTGATGAGAAGGCAAGCAAGCAGGATAATGTTCCAAAATGTTGACCGTGGGTGAAAAAAAAGCACCACACACACAAAAACATTACAGAGCTCCTAAAAGGCTGTGATTACTGTTTTCACAACGGAAATGATAATTATCATCACAAAATGGTAAGAAGCTTTGTTGTTTGTTGTTGTTTTTTTTTCATTCGACAATAGTAATCGTGTTTAACCAACTGTTAATTATGATGTGAAAACAGTACTTTTACTGTGAAAACAACTATTGTGACAGGTTTTTTGATGCTGTTACCCAAGGCAGTTGATGGTAAAGTCAAAAGAAAGGAAACAACCACATGACCCTAGCAAGCAGTGAACAGTAAAAACAACTGATCATGGTAGTTCTTTCTGGCTTACAGCATTCTGCGTCTTTGTGTACCAGTCTTAACTGCTCAAGGGCTGCGCACTGTTCTTGTACAAATGGCCTGATTTGTTTTTGAGTTATAATTCATGTTTTAAGAGTAATCCCATTTCATTATTTTCTTAAGGTGAAAAGTAAGGAAATGAGTGATTAGAAAACAACATTTTAAATCATTATCGCTTCTATGAAAAGCAACTGTTTTCACTAAAAAATGCATGCATGATGGACTTTCTATTAAATGTAGGAAGCTCTTATTGGGAAGCGATGGTGAGGTTTGTCAGATCTTAACTGCATAAATGAGTGGAAGGTTCATATTGTTGCATACACAAAAAAAATAGATGTATAACCCTTAAATGAGCAGGTGGACAGAAAGTACACTTCGGTGTCAGTCATGTTTTGTGATAATATCCCAGATTATCATTATCATTATTATGAATATTTATATAGCGCCTATCGTCTGTTAGAGACCAAGCTCTAAGCGCTTTACAATCCACACTCGTTTACACAGCGGGCTGCCTACCTGGTAGTGCCGACTGAAGAGCTGCCAGCTGGTGCTTCATTCATTCGGTCTTCCCGTGTCATCCAGTCAATGTCGTTCAATATCGTTCACCATTTCTCACGCAGGGTGCATGCTATGTGTAATGTGTCATCCATACCAATGGCCAAACTGGCCTTTTCCGAAAGTTGGTGATGGGATTTTACGTGAGTGCAAGATGTTATGCGTGCTTTCACACACGGAACCTAGGTTTATAGTCTCATTCGGAGGACTGTATGGGAAATGGAGTCAGAACCAAAGTTAACTCCGAGGGCAAAATCCCCCAGTACCGAAATGGCCCGGCGGAGATTCGAACCCACAACCCCAGGATCACCAAGGTTACGAATCTGGCGCTCTACCACTGAGCTATTCCGGCTCATGGAGGCCACATCAGAGGTGGTTACATGGCGATGTCAAATCAATGACTGGGGCTACGTGATTGTGCAGCAGACAGTAGCCTGTGAGCTTTCTAAGTGACTACGAGATAGTAGCCTGTGAGCTGGCTAAGTGATCGCGCAGATAGTAGCCTATGAGCTTACTAAGTGATCGCGCAGATAGTAGCCTAAGAGTTAAAGGTCGCCAGCGCCTCGGGCCTTTATCTGATGCGGCGTGAACTGTACAAGGCAAAGGACGGTCACTGTCTCTAGTCTTTATCTCACGCCGTGTAAACAAGTTCACGACAGACCATTTGGAAACTTTATCAGTGGGAGGCCAGTGTCAGCGAGGCCACTGTAAACAATAATGATGTTGGCGTGCGTTTGCTGTTTTATGCCGGTGCGAGCCTTGCTGATACGGCCCTTAGCGGTCAGCCGGGCAGTAAAACAACATGAACTGAACTGAACTGAACTAGATAGCACTGATGGCGCCACGTTTCTGTTAGATGCAACGAAGTGGGCTGGTCACTACAAATGGCCAGGTCTGACCAGTCACTGCAAATGGCCAGGTCTGACAAGTCACTACAAATGGCAGGTCTGAGTCACTACAAATGCTCAGGTCTGAGTCACTACAAATGGCCAGGTCTGAGTCACTACAAATGGTCAGGTCTGAGTCACTACAAATGGCCAGGTCTGAGTCACTATAAATGGCCAGGTCTGATGAGTCACTACAAATGGCCAGGTCTGACCAGTCACAACAAATGGCAGGTCTGACCAGTCACAACAAATGTCCAGGTCTTACCAGTCACTACAAATGGCCAGGTCTTACCAGTCACTACAAATGGCCAGGTCTTACCAGTCACTACAAATGGCCGGGTGTGACGAGTCACTACAAATGGCCAAGTCTGACCAGTCTCGTCGTTCGTATACAGATCAGAAAAAGGATAGATGACAGAGAGGCAGACTGACACGTCTCTCTCTCTCTCTCTCTCTCTCTCTCTCTCTTATAAACACACTCGCGTGCACACACACACACACACACACACACTGCGTACACACACACACACTCTCTCTCTCTCTCTCTCTCTCTCTCTGTCTCACACACACACACACACACACACACACACACACACACACACACACAAAAGCGCGCGCGCGCGCGTGTGAGGCTAAGCTGTGTCTGGAGAAAATCCGCGAACAAACCAGTGACAACATTTTCAAGTAGTCCTGATGCTTCACGTGCCTGTCATACTGAATGACGTAACTGATGACATAACCGATGACATAACCGGCACGTGATTCTCAGTAGCCCCTGCAGTTGGTTTTCACCCGTGGTAACAGCCAGGGCCTCACCGACGGAGAATGACAATGAGGGGAAGGAAGGAAGTGGATCAGGGGTTGGGTGGGGGTGGGAATATGTGTGTGTGTGTGTGTGTGTGTGTTAGGGGACGTGGAGGGAGAGACGAGACTCCCAATCAATTGAAACCGGGGTCTCCAGATCAGGCTGTCCAGCTGTGTGATCGTCACACTGCCGCCCACCGGTCAACAGAAGTGTCAGTCCACTGTTCCATCACCTCGTGTCGGCGCCTGTCAAGTGGGAACAGGTGACGGGACAGGATGGTTTCACAAACAGTTGACATTCCTGTCTGGCGCTTTCCTGACACCCGTACCCCCCAATCCCCACACCACCACCCCCCCACCCATCCTTCACACATACCCCTACCCGACCCCCATCCTCACCCTCATTCCCGAGACGGAAGGACAAGAAAAAAAAAAGGAAGGAGTAACAGCAGTACGTAGTTTCAGACCAAAGTGTTGTCTCATTTGTTCTGAAAAATGAAGAGGATGAAAATTTGTCTCATTAGATGTTGTCCCGGAAAGGAAGAAGATCATACAAGAAGTTGAATAGGAGAAGGCTAGCTGTCGTAAAACACTCTTGATTTTCACCTCTCTGTTAAAGCCACTTATCTGTTACAGTGAAATCGCTTAATTAAGAACGGATAGCATGAAATCCCTGTGATCATCTTGAAGATTTTGTGTGATTATTGATTCAATCCGTGATGCCGCGCAATCGCTGGATCACTCCCTTCCCGCCCCCCCCCCCCCCCCCCCCCCCCCCTTCTTCCTACCACTGTCCCCCCCCTCCCTCTCTCTCTCTCTCTCTCTCTCTCTCTCTCTCTCTCTGTCTCTGACTCTGTAGATAGAGAGAGATGTCGTGAACAAGTGTGTGTGTGTGTGTGTGTGTGTGTGTTCAAACACGACTGTATTGTGAAAAACGTTGTCAAACTTCCTCAGGCTAGACAGGATGATGAAATAGTATTTGATAACTTATATTTTTTTTTTTTTAGTTTCTCAGTGTAGTTCAAAATACGATTTACTGTGGCGCGCGCGCGCGAGAGAGAGAAAGAGAGGAGAGAGAGAGAACATTTTAATATCATTAGCTGTACAGTCTTGATGACAGAGAGGGCGCTAAGCAGAAAGCGAATTATGTAACAGTAAATCCACAACAAACATGAATTAAAACAATGCTACCATTCCAAGCACCACAAGCCTGAATACCGACCAACCAGAATGATGCACCTTCAAGAATTCGCAATGCATTAACAAGCAAACCTTAAATGCCTTACCGTTTCCTTTAACATTCGTTATATCTTTTAATCACCACGGCTTCAATTATTTTCTTTCTTTCGAATGTTCACAAAAAGCCTTTGCAGTATACTCTGAAAGAGATTTCACCGAGTCATCGTCGTAATTCAGTCTTAGCACTCTAACTTTAAAAAAAAAATGAATAAAAAAAAAGAGAGAGAGAGAGAGAGTTTTCCTTCTAGCTGATAGTGATAATGAATAGGGTGTTTAATGGTCGAAGAAATTCACGTGCGTTGGATGTGTTGCTAATCACCAGAATGTTTACATGCTATATTCGGCCACACAGAGCTGGCTGCAAGCGAGTTAGAAATAGATCTATACACAAAATAACGTGCTCAAAGTGAAATTCTAAAATCCAATCTCGTTCTGTTTAAAAGCAAAAAGAAGAAGAAAAAGAAGACAAGCCTGTAACAAAGGTTATTACCAAATCAGATTTGAATATCAACACAGTCCTTTAATTCAAAATGCTGTTAACTGATGTGCCTATGTCAAGTTATTAGTTGTTTACGTCAGCTAAACGCATAACATTACGCCGAAATATGCTTTTCAACTGCTTCTGACGCTTTTACAGCGTCGGGCAGTGAGTCAAAAGAAAGAAAATAATTATGAACCTGAGTGACCATAGTAAGCCAAACTCTGCAGTGCAGAGAAAATAAGTATGATGGCATTTATTTTTGGTCAGTCACCGGTACACCATGTTCGTGTTACCGCACAATGTCTGACTGTTTGCTAGTCATAATTACCATTTATGTTGATATGGTTACTGCCTTCGTAGTAATGAACCTTTCTTTTTCGTAGTATCCAGCCGACAATTAAGAACACTGTAAGGATGAGGGAACAAAATTACCAGACGTCTGTGAACACTGTGATAATTGTCGTTTCCATTCTTTAAAAAAAAAAAAAAGCTTTTCCCTAAGAACTGATTATTTTGATGCTCACACACACACACACACACACACACACACACACACACATCCATCCCTCCCCCAGACAGTTACATCTTCCGAGCTGAATTGGGGTGGAAGCAACGGGAGTGGGGGAGGGGAGGAGGCATGTGCAAATGCATAATTAAACTCCACAAAACAAACAAATATACATAGACACAAACAAAACAAAACAAAATAAAGAAAAAGAAGCGCAAGAAGAGAACACTTTCCCGATGCGATTAAGTAAACCGCTAACCAAGTTTGCCTTTTGCGTTTCCCATTCAACGTAAACGCGTCTGGACATTTTATCTTAACGCAATTTCTAATTTGCCTATTTTCTAATTCTAATTTCTCTGTTAATCTTCTCTCTAGAATGGATTACCGTTTTCGCGCACTGCTGCTGTAGTTACGGTGAAACAGCACAGTCACTGTGTTCACCCCGGCAGTGGTCAACAAACCATCACGCGCTGTCAGTTTCAGACAGTTAGTTCATGTTTAAAGTATCAGCTCATTCGAGTAGACTGAAACCACACAGTCGAGTTTCATCCACTTAACGGTGCGTCTCTGAGAGTGTTGCTCAAATTTCCTGACTAACACTGCAGGTGTCTGTATTTCTCGGGGCTGACTGACGCTGGGATATATCATGAACGTAAGAGTAGAGTACCGTTCTGTCATGCAGTCTCAGACTGAAATTGAACTCCATAGCATAATCTTCATCCATCCGCATCCTCATCGATCAGCATTAAAAAAATAAAAAATAAAAAAAGTCACAAATTCCGTGTTTCTTCATGCCGCGCTCTCTTCATGACCCGAGTCTTGATTTCCTTTCCACAGCTCTCTGCCTTTGTGAAGTTCGTAACGAGGTGATCGGTACTGGCAAGGTCATGGGGACTGTCATTGGACATATCTGGAAAAAAAAATCACCTTTAACATCGGGAGAACAGAATACGCCATCAAAAAGAAATTAGAATCTAAGTACATGGACTTCTGGACACAGCAAAAAAGAAGCGCTTCAAGACTGTTCTTACACACACACACACACACACACACACACACACACACACACTATGCAGAACACCACCGACTAGAACCATGTATAATAAACGTTTAAAACTTTCGAACAGAGACGTGACCTCAGCAGACTTCGCATCAGTGCTCCTGACCAGCAAATAGAAAGGTGCAGGTACACGCACACTCCGAGAGAAGACAGACAATGCTAACATGTTATAATTAGGGCCCTGTGTGGTCGAAGACGAAACTCCTTTTCTGGACAGCTGCTCTGGATACAAACTACTGCGATTGAAAGCTAAAAGAACAGGCATCGAAAGATATGCTAAACCCAAACTTGCAAAAATTATGGCAAAGTGAAATATTTGGCAATGATGACCTGCAAATGTATCTTGCAAATAAGTTCATGATTGAATGAATTTTTTAAAGACAGTAATGGCTCCCTGTATCAAGCCACATGACGTATTCATTAATTATGATTCCTCATAATACCATGCTGTTCCTATAAACCCTTTAGGGTTCTCGTGACAATGAAAGACTGAGTCTGAGTCTTGGACAGAGATCAGTGGTGGCGCCCTCTAGAGGGGGACGTTCACTGACGCTGGCTGCTCCGCGACTAGGCAATTCCTGTTATCAGTAGAGGGCTTAGTGGGTGTGTATGTCTTGGATCAGAACAGGCACCACTGACACCATCGAAGTGATCTGGCAGCAGTGCAGTGTCTCCTCAGGTGGGTCTCCTCATGATGACTTGACATTGACTCTGCCTGTGGAGTGTTGGTGGTGCCGGGGCTGAGGCAGGACAAGCCAAGGTGGGGCTGTGGACAGGAAGCCGGACGAGCGGCGGGGGAAGGGGGGTGGGGTGCAATGCCACTAAAGTGGTTCAGAAGATGGTACAACACACACACACACACACACACACACACACACAGAGAGGAGGGGGAAAGGCGGGGGGGGGGGGGGGGGGGGCTAAAATGACAATTTTTGTATTGACCGCCAACGAATTTCGAACTCGCAAGTCTGCAAACTGCGATCCCCAACACTGTCACGTCTTCTTTGATTCTCTGTGTGTACTTGTGGACACTGTAAGCCACTTCTCATTCTCATTCTCATTGCGCCGAATATGACAAGATAAGGGGTTTCTCGTTCTTCGTTTTCGTTTTCAATGTCCTAAATGTTATTTGTTTTTGCCAGGAGAAGACCCAAGAGGTCGAAATGCATGTGTGTCTTGTCCTTTGCTTTGTTTGTCTATGTCCTTGGCGGTAACTAACCCCCTCTCTTTCTTAATGTTGTTTCATTTAGTGATTTACCAACAGTTTCAGTACGTGGCTTGTTGGTGGCTCCGAAACGCCTGCAGAGAGAGAGGACACCCGCTCCCCACAACGATCGACTCGATGGCTGTAGTCAGGTGACATCAAAGGAGATCAGCGGCTCCTGCGGCAATCACTTGACAGTGTTGGACGCCGGTAGGTTCAAAGGGATTCCACAAGAGGTCTTGGTGTTGCCATGGCGTGCGCAGTCAAGCAGAAAATTACTTCCGTCTGCCCACCGTCCAAACAGACGGGTGGGAGTGGGTAGGGAGGGAGGAGAGTCGGGAGAGTTGCCGTTGAAAGAAGATTCTTTTTCTTTTCTGACTGCAACTTCTACTTTTACTGCAACTACATTTTTTTTTTTTTAAGAAACCAGAGTTTCATCTGCTTCCGACTATGAGAAAATGCAGTTAATAAGAGCCTTAGATGTTGTCTTGTGTTAATTAAAGAGTCCATGGACGTGAGTGTGCAAGCGTTGGTGTGTGAGTGTGAGAAAGTGAGTGTATGTGCGTGCGTGTGTGTGTGTGTGTGCGCGCGCGCGCGCGCGCGCACGCACGTAGGTATGGGAGGGGGAGGAATTGATGTTCTTATCGTTAAGTGTGTGTGCGCGTGCGCGCACGTATATGTTGTATTTGATGGACTTGTTCTTGATTCTATGTCATCTTCTGAACATTCACGCACGCAGACACCACACACACACACGCGCGCGTACACACACACACACACACACACACACACACACACACACGCGCGCGCGCACACACACACACACACACACACACACACACACACACACACACACACACACACACACACAACACACACACAAACGAGCGCGTATGTTCGCTCGCTCCTACGCACACATATATACACATGCGTGCATGTGCACGTCCACACCCACACAAGTGCGCACATACACGCATACACATGAACGCACAAATGTATACACACACGCACATGCATAGACGCCCACATACAGAGAGACAAACACATATATGCACACACATATATATATGCAGATACGAGTGTGTGCTCACACAAACCCACAAATCACACACACGCACACTCACATGCACACACACACACACACACACACACACACACACACACACACACACACACACACACACACACGTGCACGCACGCATACACACGCAAACGCACACACACACGCGTCTTATCGCCGGAATTAATCAAATCTGAGAAACCAAGGAGTATGCTGGCTTGATTCTTTGGGAGACGTATTTAGTGTATATGTATGAAACTAATCACCAAAATCGCGCGCACGCGCGCGCGTGTGTGTGTGTGTGTGTGTGTGTGTGTGTGTGTGTGAAAAATTTTTAAGAAAATTTCCGGTGTGTTTTTAGGAGGTGTATTTTAAAGGGCCATGTGAATGAGTTTGTTTGTTTGTTTTTTAATTGTAAGTTAACTTCAACGCGGTGACAGCTCTGATATGGTCCTTTGCGGTCGGCAGGGCTATAAGCAACCTAACCATTATAGTGGGTGTGGATGTGTGTGTGTGTGTGTGTGTGTGTGTTGAATAATCATTTTCTTCTAAAAATGCAATGAAACAGCCTCCTCCTCAATCAAGGACACTCCAGCCTTCCTTTTTCTTTTTTTGTTGTTTTTTTTTTTTTTTTTTTTTTTTTTTCCACAAGTCGGCCAAATGCAATAGGAAATGAGACAAGGTGACACACGTTTCCACTTTGAAGAATCTTCGGCCAGTGCGGCCGTTTTCCCCATTATTGTTCGGTGAGTGAACACAGGCTATTGTAGTCCTGACGCAGAGGAGCCAAGGGCACGCACACACCTGTTCGCGTGTTTGCTCGAACCCTGTTAATTGGCTTGGGGGGGGAGGGGGGGGGGGGGGGGGGGGGGGGTCGTGTCGTCAGGTTTTGAGGGAGGGAACACCCCGTTTGCGTTTGACAGGTCAGGTCAAAGGTGTTAGCTGTTATTTCACT
>JADBJO010000606.1:0-47500 GCA_016801955.1 Conus betulinus | reverse complement strand
GTTTATTTGGAGAATTCCTCATAATGTACATTTAAAAAAAAAATTGCGCTGTGATGCAAATCAATTTGTACTGTCTTTCATGTGAAGCGTGTGCACAGTTGTAGCTTCAAGGAATTGAAAATGCTTGCTTCACCATCTTTTGTGAGTTTGTTTCTTTTTCACCTCCATTTCTTATGTATATGTATATAAGGTAATTCCCTACAATTTATTTCGTTCAAGGCTGATGCACTCAGAGAAAAATTATGACAAGCTTTTGAACCCCAGATTCACCCAGGTCCCTAATCTCTGATCTACTCCCTCTCTGTCCCCCCCACCCCCCCCCCCATTTTCAAACCCAATCTAATGTTCACCCCTCACCAAACTGCCCCATCATGCTACTTGTTTCTTGTGTATCACACCTGCTATCTGTGCCTGTCTCCCTTACTTTCCCACCCAAAAGCCCACCACCAGGTTAAAAAAAAAAAAAAATTTATTCAGTCCCCATCTTCCACCTCTCCCCCAACCTGTCTTCTCTTTCTCAAGACAGAGAGAGAGAGAGAGAGAGAGAGAGAGAGAGAGAGCAAGCATTATATGTAAATGTACAGAACACACACACACACACACACACACACACACACAAAATTATTATACATATGGTTTGAATACCATTTGTCTGATATTGTGATAATCCCAGACATTTTAACCTGGCAGATAAGCTCTCTCTTGACTTGTCTGTTGGGCAACCAATTTTTTAAAACGACGATAAAATGGTGATTGAGAAGTTGCCTTCAAAACACTGATGGCACTTACTCCTCCCGATTTTATTTTCACACCTCTGTTCCAGGTTTCTTCTCAGTGCAGAGTATTGCGCGTGTGTATAATATCATGTGTGCAGAGCAAAACCAGCAGACTGGTCATAACAATTTTGGCAAAAGTTAAGTGCTGCAAAGGCAATGATCCACGCTCTCTCTACCAACATGCGGTAGAGCAAAATGTAATCGGTACGCAGTATAGTTCAAGAATATTTTTGGTGGCATTTTACCACGTGAATTGGTAAAATACAGATTTATATAAGTACTGGTAAATGTGAGCCTAGGTCAAATCCTTGAAATCAACCCCAAACAGCAGTTCTCTCCAGACCTAGTGATAATTATTTCGTAAAAATCTGGGGGTCAGACTCGGTATGAAAACCTGACTTCCAGATTTTCAGGGGGTCACAAAAATATTTAGGGGGTCATCATTAGTAACTGCTAGAAAATGTAGTGAACACACACACACACACACACACACACACACACACACACACACACACACACACACACACACACACACACACACACACTCGCTCGCTCGCTCTCTCACATTATGAGCGTGCTCTCACTGGGTCACACACATATGTGCACAGAGAAAGAGATGGAAATAATTTGAAAAGAGGTGTTTATAATAGAGATAGAAATACATTAGAAAAGAGGTGTTTTAAATAGAGTTAAAAAAAACATTATAGACAACGTTAAGTATTATCTATTCATATTCGTGTTCCTGTGTTCTCAAAGTGTTGTTAACTAACATAGATCTATAAGTAAAGGTGGGCACCTACACTATGAGGATTTTAACAGTGAAGCTTGATTTGTGGGATGTCCTCTTCGATTATCATCACTGAATTTCCACTAGGTGAGCCATTTCCTTCAATTTGAAATGATTTATTGTATGACCAAATTCCATTCGCTATACAATGATTATTGGAAGCCCGGTGGAACCTACAATGACAATGTAGACTGGCCATTCTTGCTCTGTGAGCAACACATTTGTACATCCAGAATGGAGCCATTTTAATTATCTGAAATGGTCATATTGCATAGATTGTTCAACTTTTGTTCCATTTGCTGGATTATTCCCTACAAGCCACAGCCAAACTGTCAGATTTTGATTCTGAAAAGCTGAAATTCCTACGGTTTTCCATGCTTTTTCCACCCAGCTGAATCACATGATCTTGTTCAATCATTTTCTGGATAGGCCTAGTCTGTTTTGACGACTCTTATTGGTTTTCAGTAGAGAAGAGTTCTCAAGCAAGCGAAAGTTCGTTGATTCAGAACGTTCTGAAACGTCGAGAAAAATTTACATTTTTAACTTCGATCGTGGCGGATAAGACGAAAAACCCTTTTGTGTGATGCACTGCTTGGAGTTGTAATGCATACAGGAGTGCATCACTGTAAATTTTGGTATGTTTTTGTGATGCAATGGCCTGAGTTCCAGTGCGTCAGATAGGAAGTTTATGTATCGGAGATGGACATTTGTAATTGTGCATAAGAATTATCGTTGAGACTCCATCTGAAATGATGAAATGGAAAGAAACGATACCTCTCGCAGTGCCTGCGTGCATGCGCACACACACGCACAACCTCCATGCTCTGATTAACTTCAGTTAAAAATGAAAGCAGGTGGCATTGTGGTGTGAATATATTTTGTATGTATGCAGTGACTGCTGAAAGGTTTGGAAATGGACAATAAGAAGCCAGATTCCAACCAATAAATTCAGCCCCCTTTTTTTTTCTTTTAAACTATCATGGATGCTAGTCCAAGGTAATGATCCTTTGGAATGCAGTGGCAATGATGATTGCAGAACACGATGACCGTTGGGCTCCTCGAGGCCGAGGTAGCAACAGACGGAAGAACAACAAGCACTATGAGAGAGGGCAGTGGCGAAGCCGTGGCCGAGGAAGAGGCTCTCAGCAGAACAGCTACTATGCTGGTGATGGCCGCTCCCATGCAGTGGATCAGGAAGGAGATTTCATGATGGGTGGGGATGCTGATCAAGGACCATCCAGACGACAGTAAGTCATCAGCTGACAATAATAGGACATTCTGGTTTAGTGGGACACAAAAGTTATTTTTCTGCATTCAGTTTCCAGAGTTCATGCAGCATGAACACCCAGTAGAGATTGCTTTACTTGTGCTATGTCATGTTTTGTTTTCTGAAAAAGAACAGTTGTGCTGCTTTTAGGATGTATATTCTCTGGACTAAAGAACTTGTCTTTGCCAGGTCACTTGGTGATATTTTGGTGTTTCAGGGCTCCATGTGATTGATCAGTTTATGTTAAGCTTCTAACTTAAATCTGAGATATTAACTGTACATGATGATGTAAAAGTTTCAGAACTATGTTGGAACATTCCTGTAGTTTTACACAAAGTTATTATTTTCTTCCATGTTAGTTTCATTACTTTTGTATGTAGATGTATGTGTGCATTATATATATATATGTGTGTGTGTGCCTTTTTTTTTTTTTTTTTTTTTTTTTTTTTGACAGGGGTCAGTTGATTGTTTAGACAGGTCAGTTCCACAGCTTGTGATATTCTGAAAAAAAAATCAGATTCATTTGTAACGGAAAAGATGCCTTCATATGCATGATAAAAGAAATTTATAAGTTGTGTTGTATCATGCAAATATTATGTTCCAAAAGATGTCATTTTTTAGTTTTTGTTTTGAAAAAGAAGACAGTACATTAAATTGATGCATGGTTTTTCATTATGTGTTTGATTCCACTGTTCTTACGTATTTTGTTTTGAAAAATTATTTACAGGAGACCATATGATGTACGACCAATGTCTCGTCGTGGGAAACACTACAACCAGTATAGCAAGAACAACAACAGGTCTAACCAGTACCAAGATCTGTCTGCATCCAGACGTCTGGGTCTTCCTGTACAACAAAGCTCAGGAAAAGCTTGGTACAAAGTGCATGTAAGTAGTTCACCATGATTGATGTATCATAAATCAAAATCATAAGCTTTAATGCCTTTAACACCTTACTGGCTTCAGTGCATATGGATCAATGCCAGTGTCACAGGGATGCAAACATTTAAATGAGCAGAATCTTGATGCCAGCTCTGTTGGTTTTGAAAGTCCCTGTCCCATTCCATATGAAACTTTGGTGACTCTTTTGACATCAGCTGCTATCAAGCTCCAGTTTATAAACATTGATAGTGGCTTGTGCAGGGATTCAGTGCAACAAAAAAATGGATTGCTAGCAGTGGAGTATTTAAGAGTGAAAGAGTGAAAAACCTTGAGATAGATTCAGATGGTAGGAACCCAAATGTGTTTGATAGGAAATTGAAGCTGATAATTGATAGGGATTTAAAAAGGGATCTTGATCGATCATGAAAATGCACCAGTTTAATCTCTTAGCAACTAATTACCCAACAATCTTCTGAGGTTGTGAGGAGACCGAGATTATGGGTGAAGTATAAGGCAGAAAACTGAATTTTGCTCCACAATGTAAGTGTACATTGATTTGTATGTTTGTCATTTAGGTAGCCTAGATGTTGTTGTCTTCTATGGGTATAGCTATGAGCAGTTTTGAATTTGTCGTTCAGGTCTCAGCATATGCGTACATATATTTTCAGATCCCATTAGGGAAGAAGATAGACAAAGAAGTCCTTATGAATCTGATTGGGAGCCGCGTACCAAGCAACTTCCGTCCCATCCAGTTCCATTACCAGGGGGAAAGCGGCTGCTTTCTATGTGGATGACAGAGATGTTGCTGACATTCTGAGGAGTCACAGCAAATCACTGATCCTTCCCAACTCCTCTATCAAAGTGAGTGTTGTTTTGCATGGTGGAGGGAGGGGTTGTCAAGTTCCACTTGTGCCATGACAGCTTACGGATTTTTTTGTAAGGTCTTTTGTGTTTGTTTATCACATTGTAGAATTTCCTTGTACAAGAGCACTTTCTGCAGTATGTGTAGTATTAGTAATGCGTGGGTGACTTTATAGTATTGTATGGAGTAGTGAAAGATGTGCACAAGGTTATGTCCTCCTCATATCCCATCTGAAGAAAAAAAAAAAAAAGCGCTGTTAATGTGTTTGGACAATTTATGATGATGGTGGCTTATACAGGAAACTGGTAGCTTCCAGACCTGACCTTCGCATCAGTAGATCTTCTCCCTATTCAGACTGTGCAAGTCATTTCTCTCAACTGACTGATATGTGGCATTACAGTAAACTTAAAGCTGAGTGTAAAAGTAAGAAGTCAGAATGACAGCTGTTGCCATTCCAATTTCTTTGTGTCGTCTGAGCTTTGTGAGAATTTAATGAAAATCAGATTGATTGTTTTCAGTTCTATTGGGGTTTTTTTTTGTTTGTTTGTTTTAAACACCTCAGCAGCAGCAGAAGTTATATTTAAGATTTCAGAAAGGCTTAAGATCACAAAGAAAAAATTGTTCCCTTGTTGTTGACAGCTGGTGATGACCGTGAAGCCTAGCAGTCCCCCTTTCACAGTGATGAACGCAGAGAACAAAGCCAAGTTGACAGCTGCCATGAGTGCTCGCTATGACCCCTCTGTCAAAGTCCTTGACCTGACTGCCCTTCATGACGACCAGTCCTTGCAACAGGAGGGGCTCTTTGTGTACATGAACAGGCCCACCATGACTTCCCGTGTTGCTACTATTATTGAGAAAAACATTCCGAGGTGAGTACATTTCCTAAGGTGTTTACAATGGATGTAGGCAAGTGCATCTATGAGGATCAGGTCAGCAGCGACAGGAGAATCTTACACAGAGTTATAATGTGCTGTCAGTGCAGGCTGTTTGATTGCAAGGATGAATATAAATTTGGATCTTTTAACCAGAAAAAAAAAACCCTTCTGAAAATAGTGGTCAGCAAGGAAAAGTCAAAGGCATAGACTTAAGCTATATTCGATGGGATATACCAATGGGTGTAGGGAATTCGACTGATGTGATGCACATAAGCGTGTAGAGAGCTGAAACGCGAGGCTGCGCGTTCACAAGCATCACATGGATACCAGTTTTCAAATGAGAAGCTCAAGTTGTGTACTGGTCACATGCTTTCTTTTTAGCAAGCTATGTCATTGGAATCGGCAATGATTAAGCAAAAGTTCAGTGTGATGTGGGTATTGAAGGACTCATTTTGAGTTATGGGAATTCATTAAACTGTTTTGAGATGTAGGAGGGGTTGGCTTGGGCCAGGGGGTTGTAAGGGATGCATCAATCAGTTTGGTCTTTTTTTTTAAGTTTTTTTTTTTTCCCATGTTTAAATTGCCTCTGCCCACTATAACTGAAGATACATGGACATATGACAAGTGATATTCTTGTGTTTTGCACAGTTGGTGGGACTGAACCTGAGTAAAAACCGCTTCCTGTCCCTGACCTCGGTAGAAGAGATGACATTAAAAGCACCCAATGTCACCTCGCTCAACCTAGGCCAAAACCAGATCAGCCGCATAGAAGAGCTGGACAAGCTGAAACGTTGGAAACTGGTGGAGCTCATTCTGGATGGGAACCCTCTGTGTGACAAGTTCACTTCCAAAAGTGACTATATCAGGTATGATACTGGTGTGACTTAGACTATAGTGTGCTGATTAGCAGGTGGATTGTGGCTGTTTCTGTTGGTCAAAATTTTGAGGGGGCTGGACAAGAAAATGGAGGGCAAAGTTGAGAGGTTATTAACACTGCCAGGATCCCAGGATTGGTGTGAATTCTCTGATTCAGCTTCATGTGAAAATGAGGATCTGGGAAAAAAATGTTACAGTGGGGGAAAAAGACAGAAGAGGAGTAAACAGTGGCTGAGAGAGATTGTGGAGCTCTGGTCTTGTTTTTGGTCTGCTGACAGATAACGTTGAGGTCAGAAAATCTTGTTGAAACTTCATCGTAGTGGGCTGTCGCTCTTTTGTCTTCCCATTTGAAGGTGAAGTACTGGCATGGTCCAACGTGTGTGTGTCGTTATGACACTGCAAAAACTAAAAACATCAACAAAAGCTATCCAGACAAATGGTTCTCTCTGTGACTGGAATGAAAAGTGGACAATAAACCATTTGATGCTCAGATTTGCATCGAATTGCACCATTCGAAATTTTCCTGGAGAAGAGAGGGGCATGACCCTCTGACCCTCCCTTTCCCTCTACCCCAAATCCTCTCTCCTCACCACTACCTAAACTTGAGCGATTTTTGCTTTTCCTTGATGGGAACCCTGGTTTGCAAATGGTTGGGAAGTTGATGATGTTCATTAATGTTCGCAAAATTAAAGAATACTAATTTTCAAAGTCTCTAAGTTGTTTCTGCCAATTTGATGCATGCATGTTTGGGTTTTTTTGCATCTGTGTTTAGTTAATGTTTGGAGATCAGCATGATTAGAATGTAAAAACAAGTGTTGGTTCAGGAGTTCGATTTTATAGTTTACACTGCAGTACTGTTTCTCCAGTCCTGGCATTTTTGTTATTCTGTGTGGTCTTTCAGTATTAGTTTATCGCATATTCTGAAGTTTATCAGAATATTGGTCCAGAATGCTGTTACCTCACATGTACTTGACAAGATCCAACTGGGTATCTCCCACTCCTGCCTTTTCCTCTTGACCTTTGGCCTGAAGCCCCCTCACCCCAACCCCCACCCCCTTTGTGCCATTTCACATGCTAGCTGATAGTGAAAAGGTTGATCAACATTATTTAAGGGGTGAAAATTGCACAAGTTGTACTGTTGTAAATCGATGGAACTCATATTTTCATTGATTTTAGCATAACGAGCCTGTATTGATTGATCCGCTGACATAGATGTCAATTCAGAGCCAGATGATATGAATGTCTGTCGACTTGGAAAAGAAATTTTAGTGATCCTTCCCCTACGCCCCTCACTTCAAACAAACAAACACACATGCTTGCTTACGCATACAAACGTGCACATATGCTCATTAAAAAAGTGAAAGGCTGCATTTCTTAATGCAACAGGTACTTGCTAGGAGATCAGTATTCTGATATTCTGATCTCTGCGATGTAAAAAAAAAAAAAAAAAGTTTACTGATTTAGCCTTTGAATAACCCAAGAGCTGTTCTTGGTGACCTGGGTGGTTCATATAGGCATGTGTTTGTTAAGTGTGCTATTTGTGTGAGACACAGGGTGACACGTCTCTGTGGATGAGAGATGTGGAGGAGACACTGGTGACGCGGCTGTCATTTGGTCGTCGGGCTTGACTGCATTTCCATCCTAGGACTCTACTCTGTTTTGTAGTCGATAGTTATTAATGGATTAAACTGTCTGTGCGTTGAAGGAACATTCTGTTTGAAAACCAGTCCCACAAGAAAGGTTAGGATGCCGATGAGTACAATTGAGTAAAAAAAAGAGAAGTATTTGGTACTGGGAATGATTTTTTTTTTTTTTTTTTTTTTTTTTTCTTCTCCAATAGTTCTGTAGAAATTGTGCTAGGTGATTCCTTGGATTTGTGTATTAACATCTCCTCACAGTAGAGTATCGGCGTGACATCCAATTGTGGTTGTGCCACCTTGATCATGGCTGGTTTTCATTATTTTGAGTTGTGGATAGTATCCCCATGCTAAGAACGTTAACGATAGGATGGTTCTTGAGGTTTGTTTACAGCTCTGCAGTTTTTTTCCTCATACACCAAGCCATGGCATTCCCAACAAGATTCTGTTCTTGCTATTTCTTTTGCAGTGAAATGTTTCTTTTGCAAGAAAACAAATTGCATTCAGGGGAGGGGTGGGGGATGTCACTTGGGAGGAAAGGAATGGATAATATGGACAAAAAAGGGTTGATTCCGGTCTCCTTGTCAGTCTCTTTGAATGTTTAATTGATATTTGGCTTTGCCTTTCTCTGAAACGCAGATCTATTTTCTCAGAGGCATGGTGCTTTTGTTCCCTTCTGCCGTACATCCTTTCCTGCCTTCCACTGACATAGATATCGATTTAGATCTCATTTTGAGACTTTGTGTCAGGTATGGTTCTTACTTGAAGTATAGTTCTTTCTTTTAAAGTCAACGTCTTTCACTGCTCTTTGCAGCATATGGGATGGGGGTATTGTGTGGACATGGTGCCACATTCTGTTTGAAACTCTTCATTCATCTTCTGGCATGAGTGTATGATTTCCTTGTTTCCTCTAGTAAAACACCTCTGCAGTAAGTGATTTACCATATTGAAGCCAGCTTGAACCAGATTAGTTTTACTCTGAAAAGGATGCTAACAGAAAGACTTGTTACAACAAAGTGATCCTTGAGTGTGTATTGGGAGATACTTAAGGTTGTTGATTTTGTTGGTGTTTCCTTTCAGTGAGGTAAGTATTGAAAGTAGTACTGAAACGAAGCAGCTAGAATGAAATTAAGTTTATTTTCACATCTGAAAAACTAGTGTCAACTCCATATGTGTTGAGGATGGAGGGATTAGTTTGTGTAAACCGTACTTTAATATCAGCTAGAGAGAGAGAGAGTGTGTGTGTGTGTGTGTGTGTGTGTGTGTGTGTGTGTGTGTGCATGTGCAAGCGTGTGTGTGTGTGTGCACATTCTTGACATTTATTCATGTATGTATGTAATTTTGTGTGGTGTGTTTCTGTGTTTTTTATTTTCAAGACTAGTGAAGAATCATGTATGAGAGAAAGTACGGGAGAGGTGTGGGTGGTACAGGATAGATGGGTAGGCAAAGAAGTTTCAAGGATTGTGTGAACACTGGAGGTAATGGCCAGTAGAGAATAAGTTCATATATGATCAGTGTTCTGTGTATTGTCAATCACATTTTGATGTATGCCTCTGCTCTGAGCTAGAACATATCAAATGTACCACAAGTCACGGCAGCTATGCTAGTGGTGGGTTGGACCCACTCCTCTGGGTAGATAACCACCCCGCAGCGACACGCCCGAAGTGCCCTCATCTAGTAGAGATGATCAGGTGTGCAGGCCCCGACTCGTCTTCCTGGTGCCCACAGAAACCTTCCCACAAGCCGTGGCATGGTGTGGACGTTGTTGGTTCTAGGTAACCACAAGTATTTGGGGACGAGGGTTACGGGTGCTGCTGGAGGCTGATCACAACAAGATAAAGAACTAAAAAAACGAAGACTGGTGTTGGGCAATGTGTGTGGTGTCAGATCTTCCTGCTGTTCTGCAGATGCTGCCAATGTGCCAGTTTTCAGTATGTCTTTTTTTTTTTTTTTTTTTTTTTTTTTTTTTGTTGTTGTTAATTCTCTCTCTTCAGTGTTAAGGTTTTTCTGTCCTCAGTGGTGGTTTTGGTAGGATAGAATAGCCTCCCCTTCCTCTTTGAAGGATCTGAAGGGGAAAACAAGGCCTGTCAAGGAAAGGAACAATACAAAACTTGGGATATTTGGAGTAGGGTGATTTTTCTTTGGTTATTTTAGTCGAAAGAGCACAACGCATTGTGACGGGGTGCTGTCAATATCGGGTGTGTATAAGAAGCAGTTTGGTTTACGATTTTTGTGAGAGACCATTTGTTAGGACATGGCACCAAAGAGCACAGAGCATCGAGAACCAGTTGCTGTCAGTTCAGTGGTATATAAGTATAGCCACCCTGGTGAACATGGCATGACCAGCACGGTGTTTTGTGGCAGGGTTGCAACCAGTCCCAGGGTAAATACAGATAACAAACTGCGCCACGCATTGCGACGGGGTGCGTAGCTTAGGGTGTGTTTCTGTAGGATGAGGAGTACGTCATTAATGGTGCATGCACTGTCACAAGAACCATAGGCTTAGGATCTGGTGTTCTCCAGGATCAGAGACATACTGAAGCTGCACAATGCATTGTGACGGGGTGGTCTGCCTGTTGTGTACAGTCTTGGGTGAACACAGCACAACGCATTGCGTCGGGGTGCTTGGACTGTCAGCTAGTAATGCCCAAGACAGGAGGAAGCACAACACATTGGGTCGGGGTGCTTGAACTGTTATCCAGTATTGCGCAAACAGGAGCAGGCACAACGCATTGTGTCGGGGTGCTTACACTGTTTTCTAGTATTGCCCAAGACAGGAGCAAGCACAACGCATTGCGACGGGGTGCTGTAGTTGTCTTGGATGCTATCTGACAGGAGTTATGTTCCCGCAGTACCTTTATATTTGCTTGCTTGTTCGTCGTTGTTGTTGGGTTTTTTTTTTTTTTTTTTTTTTTTTTTTTTTTTTTTTTTTTAGTTGAGAAAATGGCCTGTTATACCCAACAAAATGTGAAAGTAGCTGTTTTTCCTTGTTTGATGCTTACGTCTTGAAGCCTGATTTCTGTTTGTCTCTTTATCATTTTCCTTTCAGTTAAGAGTTTTCCCTTCTATAAGGTTACCTATCAAAGCTAGTATCAATCTCCTGTCAATTTGAAATCCTGGAGAAAGTGTAACGCATTGCGCCGGGGCACTGAAGGACCAGGATGTATTTATCTGTGTTGTGAGTAGATGCAAGTGTGTTCATGATGACTTCTTTGTGTAAGTTAAAGTTTCCTTTGAATACAGCAGCTTTTTTTGTGTGTGGCAGTATGTGTTTCTGTGTGATCAGATTTACAGGATGGCTTATCGGACAACTGTAAAGGTCTTTCTTGTTTGTTTCGTTGTTTTTGTTATGGATGATGATAAAGCCTGTTTGCATGTATGGTAGCATATATGTGCAAGTTCTTAGAACTTCCATATCATTACTTTTTTTTTGTTGATCTGCAACAGCTTTATCAGTACAACCTATTCTCTGTACATGTTGCTTGTCCACTCTGCATTCATTTGATTTTTTTTTTTTTTCCAAATCAAGTTGAGATGTGACACCCCAGAA
The DNA here is from genome assembly GCA_016801955.1 of Conus betulinus. NCBI lineage: Eukaryota > Metazoa > Mollusca > Gastropoda > Neogastropoda > Conidae > Conus > Conus betulinus. The sequence goes on along the minus strand of JADBJO010000606.1, from coordinate 35,989 downwards.
AGGGCCCTAAGTGGTTAGTTGGGGTGTTATGAAAATATGGACAAGTGTTGGACATTTTTAAGAGTTACTCACACAGAAGAAAAGGAAAATTAGGAGATTGCAGCCTGATAATTGCATCAAGGATTGATCGACCAGATCTCTTGTATTGAGTTTACAGAAAAAAAGAGCACATCACATTTTGCTGCCTGTATATCTCTCTCATGCCCTCTTCTTCCTGCCCCATCTTTTTTTTTTTTTTTAATCTGTTGCCTTTGTGAGTGTGATTTTGTCTATGACTGTTCTTGTTTGTTTTGTTTTGTTAAATGAAAATGTGTGGTGAATGCACATCATGTGCCAAACTACAGATCAACTGTATGAATAGTGTTGATAGGAAACGGAGCAATCTTGATGGTGGCCCCTTTTACGTTGTCAGTGGATGTACACAGTCATTTCATTGTGATTTACTGTGATTTGTCAGTGGATTTACACAGTCATTTTTATGTCCGAGTCAACTGTGATTTTTTTTTTTCCTTCTCATTTTTATGTTCATAGATGTATTAAGTCTGTGGAAGATTTTTTTTTTTTTTTAATCCATGTGATAGTGTCATTGCTCAGAGCAGAGTGCACCATCAGATAGAATTTGCTGAATTCTGCTGGACCGCAGCGTATATATGCTGTTTTGTCTTTCTTTGGGTTAACTGTAATTTCTCCTGTAATCCTGCATGTTTGTGTGTGTGTGTGTGTCTTTTATGCGTTCATTTGTCTTTGTGGACAGATGATGAGAAAATTAATTTGGGACTTGTGTGCACTCTGTGTGTGTGTGTGTGTGTGTGTGTGCGTGTGTGTGTGTGTGTGTGTGTGTGTGTGTGTGAGAGAGAGAGAGAGAGAGAGAGAGTGAGAGAAAACTTGCGTGTTTAAGTGTGTTCTTGTCTATGGATTTATGTTTGTTGGTGTGTGTTCACACAGCATGCATGTGATTGTGTATGTTTATGTATGTGTTTGCACATGAATGTATGTGTGTGAGTGAGGTGGTAGGGTATGTTTGAGAGTGTGTCTATACTGGAAGGAACCATCAACGGATCAGAGAAAAATGGGACAGCAGGAAAAAAGAATGAAGATGAGAGTTACGAAATATGAAACATTGTCAGTAACATTAGTGGCCATCTTGGGAAGAAGCATCAGTATTGCATTAATTTTACTTTCAGAAACCTCCATTATGATATATGACTTTAACACTTGAGTGACCGCAGGTGTTGTGAGATAAAAATCATACACTCACTGTCTGTGCTGCTCTCATGGTTCATACTTTTCTTGTGGAGATTCTTTTGAGAATTCAGTCCACAGACCATTCTTCTTTTCACAAGTAATGTCATGAAAAGGAAATGTCGAAAGAGAAAGGAGCATATAGGCTTTTTGGATTGGTAGTGGTGTAACGACGCAAGGTTTAATTTGCAGATTAAGGTTCCGTCGCTTTGTTTTAAAATCGGTCAAGGTGTATACCTAAGGTTTCTTGGCTCACGGTTCTTTGCATTGAAACTGTATTAGGACTTTTGTAGGGACTACTTGCTTTAGTGATTTTGACTTTCTGTCACATACTGCTGACTTGCTTTTGCAAAATACACTTTTCCAGTTTGAGGGTAATTCAAATTTTTGACTGTTCATCAGCGCACTGTCACTTTTCCAGTTTGAGGGTATTTCAGATTTTGACTGTTCATCAGCGCACACTGTCTCGTCCTTGGAGGAGCCTCTGTCTCTCTCTCATTTCGATACGACCCTGCTGTCAGCTGGATCTTTTTCTCTCTCTGTCTGCCTGCCTAACACCCTCCTCCTCCCCCCCCCCCCCTTTCCCCAGGTTCCCTCCCTTTCCTCTCTCGCCTCTTGATTTGGCCTATTGCTGTTGGTTAGTTATAAATGAAGCTCCTCGTCTCCAACATGGAAATCTGTTTTCTCTCCATCTACATGAAGCTCTCTACATCGCTTTATGTGTGTAATGATAAACAGCTTTTGCTGATTTTCTTTGGCCTTCAACAGTTTCCTCGATGGAGAATTTCTCACAGTCTGCTGTGATTTTATTTTTCTGCTATGGTCAGCGACGAGAATGTTTGTCTCCTTAGTTCTTGCTTTTTTGAAAGAATGCTTTGGCTTTTTCATTGATTGATGTTGGATTAAACTGCACAGCTGGAAACCATTATTACTTTTATATTGGGGAAAATAATCAGTGTTTGATCAAACCTCCCATATCTTTATGTTTTGCTCATTACCTTCAAGTCTCTTTCTCATGCTTGTGTGTGGGTTCCTTGTCTGTCTTTCGTTTCAGTGACTGTATTAGGAATTCTTATATTGCGGAAAAGATGTGTTTTGTGTAAGTGTTTATGTGTTTTTTATGGCAGGGCTGCATGATTTAGCAGTAATGTTATGAGATAGTAGCACTGATATTCCCATATATGTGATAGCTTTAACTAAGTGGAAAATAAGAGAAAAGGTGATTGTAAAAATGTTACCATGTCAGATTTCAGCGACAGATTCTGACAGTCAAATAACACTGGAATGATAGTTAAAGCCAGGTTAAACATTTAAATGTGAAATCTTTTACATTTGTGCTTTAGCTGAAACATTGGTAGATTTGAAATTTTCCTCCCTGATGCATGCTAGGGATCTGAATGTAGATAGACCACTTCTTTGGATTTAAAACTTGTCTAGCAGGATGACTAGGGAACAGAACAGGGGTAGGTTATTTTGCAGTGTTCAGTGTGTAATGCATTGTGCTGTGATTTTTGTCTCCACACGATGCATGCTGTTCCCAGTGCTGTGCGAAAACGCTTCCCCAAGGTCATCAAACTGGTGAGTCAGGGTCTGATGTGATGACTGTTGAATTGTATTTGTCCAGGTGCCTGCTTGCTTTGGACCTTGTCCCTTGATTAGAATGTTGGTACATGGCCCTTTGTGTGTGTGACATGTGTGCGGATTCTGAGGTGAAAGTTATTCAAAATAACCTTGTTGATACCTGGAAATGAAAACTTGGCACAAGAACATACTGTTCTCTGTTTTGTGATGACATAGTTTTCAAAATCATTGCATACATCTCGTTTAAGGTTATGAGAACAGGGAAATGGAGCAGGGAAGAAAGTCAGGGTATGATTGAAAGTGAATGTTATATGAATATACTTCATGTACATCCTTCGTGAAGTAAAGCTGGGTAATTAACGTCGGTCTTCCTTCCTGCCTTTTCTTTTTGTGTGTGTTAGTAATAGATTTATCTTGGGGCATTGGGCTTTCATTTGATTATACATATAAAATGTACAAGAAATGTTTCTAATTCTTACTGTGAATCAAAATGGGCAGGTAAAAGTGAAAATGAAAATGGCCGGGCCACATAATTCAGGCTGATCTTAATTTCACAGGATGGAAATGACCTGCCCCCGCCCATCACATTTGATGTGACCTCCAGCGTGCTGCCCGCCTCCAAGGGCTCTTACTTTGTCAACGGTGAGGTTCAGGACCTGATCGTACGCTTCCTGAAAGAATACTACTCGTTGTACGACTCGGACAACCGCCAGCCCCTTATAGATGCGTACCATGAGGACGCCCTCTTCTCACTGTGCATGGCTTTCAATCCCAGCGGCGACCAGAAGCAGCCTTTCCTGGCTGACTATGTCTCTGAGAGCAGGAACGCCCTCAGGATCAAAGGAGACGACCGGTCTAAAGGTGAGGATGTACATCTGGGTATGCACATATTTGTTCTGGTGGCACAGTGTTTTATAAAGGATGATTTGTTTGCCATTTGAGAGAATATGAAGGGCGTTCAGAGTTCATGTGTTTAAGGTGAAAGCAGCAGGAGTAGTTGCTGCAAAGCAGTAACCATAACCAGCTTCATTATTGTCTTCTGTTTGCTTGGCTGCATGTGTCAGGAATGTAATAGATTGAAGGTCTGATTGGGTTTTCTTTCTTTATTGGACACAAAATAGGAAGTCTGTTGGGGAAGCTAATCCCCTAACCCTCATTTTCAATTACAAGTGGTAGAATAAGTCCAAAAAAAAAGTCCTTGGCAAACTGTAAAGTTCAACAGCAGTGATAAAGTGTGTCATAGTTTCACAGATCGTTTGTGAATTAAAGAGCAAAGCTAGAATTACTTTTGATTAGTCCTGTCTAATATATAATAACAATAGTATTTTTAGTGTGTTTGCTGTAAATTTGAAATGTCAATGTGATCACATGTTGGTAAAAAATATATATTTTATATGTTCTGAAAGGTAAAGGGACAGGCAGTTGTGTATATGTTTATTGACATACATCATATAGACAGTAGGGTGTCTCAAAAGGAAAGGGAATAGGGCAGTCATAATCATTCATTATTTCGCTGCTATGAGTGATACCCATTACCAGGAAGGTTTTCAGCTTGTTTGTGATACTATCAGTGAGATGTGTATTGTATGTACTCATCAAAATCAATATGATTACTGCCATCCTTTTGAGCAAAGTGATACCAGAACATTTGTGTGTGCACTCGCACAATGGACAAGAACCTGAAGAAGGGACGGCTCCAAGTGATATCCACCCTCGGCTCACACTGCCCAAAAACTACCCATGACCCCAACTCCTTTGTTGTTGACGTCCTTTTAGTCTCGGTGAGTCGGTGTTATCAGTCTTTTATTTTTTTGGTTATCAAACAAAATGTTTGTGTGTTGATTAGGAACTGCTGATAATATCTGGCTAGTTAAATTAGAAATTATTGCTTGAAAAGAAATTGATTTAATATTAGAAATTATTGCTTGAAAAGAAATCAATTTAATGTAGCAAAAAGAATGTGGCGATAGATTAGGCAAGTTCAGCAGAAGTTGTCTGTTAGTCTCTAGAAATCCTTTAAAAACAATTATTTTGGAGTTCTTTTGTGTTCTTTCTCTTTCGATTTTTTTTTTTTTTTAAAGCATTTTCTTTCCTTTTGTCTTCTTGCTGTGTGTGGTAAAGGTTAATATGTTGATTTTAAATGTAGTTCATTGAATAGTTCATCATATAGAAGTTGTTTTTTTTTTCTTTTAAACATTAGAAATAGAACTCTGTTTCAGAATGTGACAACCAGTGATGTGAAAGGAATGATTGGTGGACTGCAGCTGAGTTGTCATGATTATTTTTTTTCTCATTTTCAGAGCACCCTCCTCAGCTTTGTTGTGAATGGCCTATTCAAAGAATGTAAGTATTTACTATGTCTAAAAACTGTTGTATGAAACTTACTTTGAAAACCATATGGATGTTCTGGTAGCGTTTCTTTCTCGTATCTTTTACAGAAATTTTTAAAATGAGTGCTTATGTTTTGAAATATTTGATAAGAAATTCTGTCAAATTAATAGTTGTCTTTCTTTTACATGTTACAGACATGGCATGCTTTCTTTTTTAATTTCAGTTTTATTTTGTGGTGATAAGTCTTTGTAACATTCTCTTTCTTTACTATTTACTTTTTGTCAAGAAGTTCTTTTATGTGCTGTATTTTCAAGACATACATACATTACATTTTGAAAATGATGAGTCCCCCACATCAAGATTTTCCTCACGTCATACAGCATTATTTTCATCTCAGTGTTGTTAGTGTACTGATGTCTTGGTTTGTCTTTAAAGCCCATAATTAGCCATTCTCCCTGGTCTGTGAGTTGTGCTGACATGGTTTACAAATTGTGACCCTCTTTGATGCTCAGCTGACCACAAAGCGGACAAGCCCCAAATCCGAGCCTTCAGTCGCTGCTTCATCGCAGTGCCAGCCAATGGCGGGGTCCTGATCAGCAACGACACTCTGACCATCACCCATGCCACCTCTGAACAGCAACAGGCTGCTTTCAAGAGCACCGGCCCCACTCCGTCTTCCAGCCCTGTGTCCTCCAACCCACCAACGCTCACCACCCCTGTGGCCTCCACCAGTGCTGCCACATCTCCAGCCGGAGCGGCGTTGTCGCCTCAACAGCAGTTGGAGAGTTTGCCGCCAGAACGACAGCAGATGGTGGCGTCTTTTAGTCAGCAGTCCAACATGAACTTCATCTTCTCTTTCAGGTCAGTTGGAATTTGTCTTCTTTTTTTTTCCTTCCCCCTGTAATTGTACTGGTATTCTATCAGAGTATAGTTTCCTGATTTAATACAGGGTGGAAGCCAGTGAAAGTTCCTGTCCATCAGCTTTGCCTAACTAGGCCATGAAAAGTGTTGTGTTTTCAAAGGAAAATGATTTGCAGGGGAGGGGGGGGGGAGATGACAACAGAGGGGGTAGCCTATGTTTGAATCGCAAGTGATGAATGCATGTGATGGCAGAAAGAATGTTTATGACAAGACTTGAAAGGGCTGAACAATTTTTACAACTCTTGCTGGATTTACTTTAGTTCTTACTTATACTTCCTGAGAAAATGGTAAGGTTAGAATTTATCATGGACACACTTCCATGACATAAATGGGCAGACAGACACAATCAGAACAGTATGTTGACATAGACTTATTTGCTACACAGGTGGGTCGAAGAGGATTACAGGAAAAATCATATTAATTTTTAAGATGTACCAGAATATTATTCATTACAACTAGAATATATTTAACAAAAATCATAACTATGTGCTTATTTTAGCAAACGTAAATAACACCGATAATGTTATGCACAGGTGCCTTGAAGACAATGCTTGGGACTACGACAAGGCAGCTCAGATCTTCTTAAGTCTGCAAACAGAAGGCAAGATTCCACCAGAAGCCTTCATAAAGTGACGTTGATGCCTGGGGGTTTCTTCTACGGGGATAAACAGAATAACATTCACTGTGGATTTGATTTGCTGGGCTGCCTCTGTGTGGCAACACTGAAGTGCCACACATTGATACATTCTTCTGTGGCCCTGCTGTTACGTGGGGTGAACAACTGACAAGGCTGTGTGTGTGTGTGGTCAGCTGCTATAAACTGAACCATCAGAAGTCCTTACAACACCAGTAATACATTGATGGGTGGACATCGGTGTACACTGCAAGAGTGTGAAATCATTGCTGTTACCGGATTGCACCCAAAGATGGGTGGTCGGTCGGGGGGAAAATCCACCCAAAACGTTCAATGGCTTTTTTTATGTGAAAATGTGGGAAGAGGAGTTTCTTTTCCATTAGATATTTCATGAGATGAAAATGAGTTTGTGTGTCATTGCAGCTGTGTAATGGTACACTTGGAGGAGAAAGTGTAAGCTTGTGTGTCGCTGCAGCTATGTGCACATTTGGAAATGTGAAAAGACAGGGAAGCCACCTGTTCAGTCTTCTGGAACCTTCTCACATACAAGTATTGAAAATTTGTATTGATTATGAAAGAGGGAATTGAGTGTGTGTGTGTGTGTGTGTGTGTGTGTGTGTGTGTTTTCAAGTTTGAGTGGTGTACATGTATGCTAGCTTGTGTGCGCGCGTGTGTGTGTGTGGAGGAGGATGTGTGTGTGTGTGCATGCATTCAAGTTTGAGTGGTGTATGTGTACGTTAGTTTGTGTGTGTGTGGAGGAGGGGTAAGGTGGTTGGGCGGGGGGGGGGGGGGGGGGGGGGGGGGTTCAAAAGTATGAATGATGTATCTGTGTGCTGGTCTGTATGTGTATGCATTCAAAAATGTGATGTATGTGTATGCCTGTCTGTGTGTGTGTGTGTGTGTGTGTGCATTCAAGTTTGAGTGATGTATGTGTATGCTAGTTGTGTGTGGAATAGGTGGGGGGTGTGTGTGTTTTAAAAGTATGAGTGGTGTTTTCATGTGCTTGTCTGTGTTCATATGCATTCAAAATGTGTATGTGTATGCCAGTCTCTGTGTGTGTGTATGTGTGCGTGTGTGTGTTCAAAAGTGAGTGGTGTATGTTTGTGTATGTGGTATGTATGTTGTACTTAAAGTAAAATTTAACCTTTTTATTTTAAAATGTTAATGGTTCTGTGCTGCTAGTGTGTAATTCTCTTACCTGCGATGGTGTTAATTTGCAGGTTATCTTGGCTTTTTTATTTTTAGTCCTGACTTAAAGGTGAATGTGTGGGCAATTTAAGTCTTCATTTGTCAGTTTTCAGTGTCTGTGATGGCATAGGGTTTGAATTTGTCCAGATTTTGCTGTGTCATTATGATGTTTGGTTTAGAGTCTGGAGGAAGTCAAAAGATTTGCATTGTTGATATGAAAGGTAGACATTGTTAGATATTTCCTGTTCACTCTCTAGGGTCGGTTTGTTTTTTTGTTTTTGTTTTTTTACATGGAAATGATATTTCCCTTCAGTACTTTTAAAAAACTTTTTTTTCCTTACATTTCAAAGTATTAAAAAAAAAAAAGAATTAACTTGCTACTATGTGGTTCTGTTTACATCTTCCTCATTTAAGAACATGCTGAACTGACATCCTCTTTTCTTTTTTCTTTTTTTTTTCTTCTCCTTTTTTTTTTGTTAATACTACTTTCATAAGCAATTAAGCATGCATGATGATGCATAGAAGATAAATATTCTCTTGTATGATTCCGCCCCACCCCAGCTCTTTTTTTTTTTTTTTTTTCCTTAAATGAGCGTTTGTCGATTATGAACCCAGTTTTTATTAGGAATCCTCAAATCATATATGATACGGAGCAGTTGCAGGTTACTGACAAATCCATTATTTTAGTCCATGAAGAAAATTGATGGGCGTTTTCATGGTGGGAGTTCACTGATTAAACATGAACAAGCATCACACTCTAGGAACAGCCCAGTACAGCTTACAGGCTAGCACACATCATGCATCATCATTCTCCACAAGACTGCACTGTGGTGCATTTGGGCAGTGGTGCAGAGGGTTCATTGAGCCAGCCAGTCTGACGATGACCACAAACCAGCATGGCTGTGGTCATGACAAAGCATCAGGTCCAGACAATGAAGGGCAGACACTGGGAGCAACTGTTTAAGTACAGTCATGGTGTGCATGTTATGCCCATGGAGCTAACTCTTGTACTTCAACCCCCCAGTAATAACCATGCTGGGACAGCTCTGTGGACCAGAGACCTGGGAACTGACTGACTGACAGTGTAACAAACGCCTTCTTTGATAGAGGCTGGTTGTGATATTGAAACTCTGCTTTTTCAACTCACTTTCATTGATGGAGGCTGGTTGGTGATATTGAAACTCTTGCTTTGTATTGCTTAAAGTTAAAGAAACAGAAGAAAGCGAAAGAAAAAAAAATGGTCACCAACACCCTGGTATTTCATGTAACATTAAAAAATCACAAGTGGTGGAGGAACACACACACACACACACACACACACACAATATATGCTGAAAATAGATGTAAGGAAACCACTTTGAAGCAAATTATGAACTGCTCAATGGAACTGGAATGGAAGTAATACAGTCTGACAAACCAGGTACACGCTCATTAAACAGAGAAACTTGCAACTGACTTTTAGTGAGAAATGGTTTTCCAGCCTGTCGGCCACAGAAAACAACCATCATTGCGTACTGAAATCAATCTCCTTTTTTCCCTCCCCCCCTTTTTCTTTCTTCTCCCCCCCCCCCCCCCCCCCCCCCCCCCCCCCCCCCCCGTAACTTGATTAGTTCGGTACTGTCTTGGTGTGAGCAAATTTTTGATAAGGTGATAAGGGTTGTTGATCACGATCGTCATCTTTTCTCTATGCCATCCCCTCTCATCCTTAGGCATGGGAAATTAGCTATCGCAAATACTGGTAAGAATTACCAATGTTTGACATTGAAATGATCTGGCAAAATGAGAGAACAGTTCACTCCATGTGCAAAATACTTGAGTTTTAGCCTTTCAATCGAAGTTACATAGTGTGTATGTTGTCTGAATGGTTCTGGAAGAAATTTGCAATGCACAACAATGCAGATCTGGGATTTTTTTTTTTTTTTTTTTTTTTTTTAAAGGGGGTTTGGTGAGAACAAACAGAAAGGAGCAAATAGATTTGATTAAAGAAATGAATCAGTTACTGAAGTTACTTCCCTTATGCACATCCCCTTTGGCTGTTGATGATCTGGACACAATCGATTCCAATATGGAGACAGCTTTTGTCTTAAAGATGCTGAATTGCTGCTTTTGTTATTTTCCACAGAATATTATTATTTTCTTTCCCCCACCTGCTCAGCTAGTGCCCTGTTGTGCCCTGGACATGTTTTAATGTTGGCAGTCTTTTCCATTGCTATCATTCCTCCTTCCTATGATAGAACAAAAAGGATGAGGGTTAGTTTTCTCCCACCTTTCATCAGTTAAAAGTTCCTGGCAGCTCCTATTGAAGACACCACTCCCTGGCGATCTGATTGGCTGGCTGTCTCTGTTCATGGGTTGGCTGGCTGTTCACTGTGCTTACCACTGTCTAGTTTGAAGCACACGCATGGTGGTGTGTGCATGGGCAGAGGCTGCATGGAGGTTGAGGTAGGGGGTTGAGCCCGCTGAACAGCTGAAAACTGCATACATTGAAACCTGAGAGGACAGCCAAGCCATTGAACAGATTTTAAACAGTTGACAGTGACTGTAGAGGCCAGAAGTGGTTGGTAACCTATTTGAGCAAATGGCAGTCTGATAAAAATGAAAACTGGAAAAGTGAGGCAACATATCCTCTCCTCTAACAAAGATAAAACTGGAAAAGCAATGCAAGATACAAATTCCTCTCCTTCCTCCCATCCTTGTCCTCTACCCCTCCACCCCTACCTACCCTTCCCCTCATCATCCATACCCCCTTCTCACTCCCATCCAACCCAGTATATCTCCCCCTACCACCAAGCCCTATCCCTAAGGTGAAAGAAAAATATATCGTGTCATTGAGCATCATGCAGCAGCATGGGGGAAAGTGCATTGCAACTGACGCTCTTCCTGCTCAATATCCCTTGTTATCTTGGGCAGCAGTGCATAGTAACATTGATGTTCATGTGCATGTTTTGAGAGTCATTCATAAGTCATATGCCATTTGGTGCGCAGTATGACAGGTTATGTGCGCTGAGTGACATGATATGTGTGAGGTAGAGAAGGAAAGAAGCATTGCTGCTGTGACTTAACCGTGTGAAGTGCTGCTGACAATGGATGCCAGTGGTTCTGATCAAGTGTTGGGAGTGGCAAGCTAAAACATTAGCTGAGCCAGAGTTGACCAACAACCATCAGAACCGAACGAAACATTGTGGTGAAGAGGTGTAATTTTCTGTGAAGTGAACTGATTACCTTATTGTAAAACTTTTGTTGTTTTTTTACATGATTTTGTTTAGACAAGAGTTCATACATATTTATGTGTGTGTGTTTTTGTATGCATTGAAAACATGAGAGAGATGGTCTTTTTTTTTTTTTTTTTTTTTAATGAACTAGAGTTTTTTTTTTGTTGCTGTTGTTGCTTTTTAGCTGGTGATCATTATACGTGGCACTTAACATCCAGGCTCATTCTTTTATCGATCAGTAACATGATGAAAAAATGACAAAATGACAGAACCATCGTTTTTAAAGTGTTAGTTATTTTCAATGCATCATCTTATGTCTCTATTTCAAAAGCTTTTTTTTCCCAGTCAGTATGCTAATAATGCAGTAGTAAAAACGGAGCTAAAAAAAAAATTAAAAAAAAAAAAAAGAAAAAAAAAACACCCACTAAATGTGGAACTTAACCATCAATCTTTCACAGCAAAAAGCCTGTGTCATGAGTCATTTGTTGTCATGCCATCATTGTCAAACACTTCAAAATGCTTTTAAATGGTTTTAGAGTTTAGGTTCACCGAAGCAAAAGAGATGTGATTAGGATTGAGGGAGAGATGGAAGTGGAGAAGTTAGAAAGTGTCTCACTCAAAGGAAAAATGGGGTCAGTTGATTGGTGTCTTAGTCTTATTACTACATTCTGTTCAAAATGGTGACTGATTCCTTATGGTAGATAACATTGCACTACCGTCCGTTTACACAAACTATCACTTCTGCCAAGCTAGGAGTCTGAATGATGTTGGTTTATTTTGTGGGGCTCAGTCACATGTATAGTTTCTCTGTGTGCATGAGGTTTTGATGCATCATGACATCAAGAAGCCTTGTAGACGTATTTTTCAGTTTGTGTGCAGATATATATCGATGGGTGGGCAAGGCAGATCGTTCTGCTCCCCATAATTTTTTGTTTGTTTTTGGTAGAAGAGTTACAGGAAGGAGGAACAGTCAGTTAGATGGTTTTTATCTTAGACCAGTGTTGGCCTACATGTGTATAGGTATGACTTTTTTTTTTTTTTTTTAAGCAATATATTTAAGTGTTTTTTTTTTTTTTTTTTTTTTTTTTTTTTTTTTTTTTTTTTTTTTTTTTTGTCAAGGAATGACAAAAAGAGAAGGGCATGCACTGATATTGTCTGTTGCTTCTTACTTTGTTCATTAGACCACTGTGTATGTTTGGATATAGTGGGAATTGTGGTGAGTTCATAATGAACCAGGAAAGATTGACAGAAAGTGAACATTGTTAGGTCAAATAAATGACATTCATGCCGAGATGCCAGTGTAGTTTATTGTGAGGGACTCATCTCTGATAATCTTGTACAGCAGGGTTTTCAAAAGGAATATGTATGTACAATTATTGTGTAGTAGGTTTAAGTGAAGACTGGCAAATATAATGAAATCACAGGCAGAGAACATTGTTTGGAGGTGTGTCAGTGGATGTGGTTGTCTGTTTGCACCAGAAAACAAGACCACTGTTTTCATCCTAAGAAATAGCAAGGAATGAAGATGACATCTTTGCTTAAATGAAGACAACATCTTTGCTTAAATGACAGTATATGGCGTACGTAGAAGTGACAATTTGTGAGTTTTTGACGTAAATTTGCATTTGCTGACGTTTTTTTTTTTTTTCTTTTTTTTTTTTTTTTTTTTAATTGATTTGTAATTTTAGCTGGTATCAGTTCACTTTCTGAAAGGATGTGTTGATTGCCTGAGCAAAAAGTGTCATTTTGCGCATGTATTGTTGTTTATGGATGATTGATTCAGTTCGATTTGTGGAAATAAATTTCCAAGATTTAATTGTTTTTGTCTGGTCTTATTCTTTGCATCCTTCTTGCTTTTGTTCCTGCCTGCATTGGAGACAGTCGGTGTGTCACACTTTTCCATCTTTCTGTCTTTTTACACCATCCAATAAATCATCTGCTAACATTTCATTTTAAATCAAAAGCCATTCCTGGACTTCACAAAAAGTCAAAGGCACACATGTAAGATTAAACTCTGGAATGAAAGACAAAGTCAACTTTCATGATCTGATGATGATTGAAATAGGACAGCATATTTAGATTATCAATTTCTTTCTCTCACCATGACTGAATTTATAGGTGAAAGTGATTCAGAAAGTCGCTTCCATCATTTATTCATATTGTTGCAAGTGGGGGTGATGGGTGAATGCAAAGGAAGGATGTATCCGAACAGAACAGGAAGTCAAAGAGGAAACTTGCATTAAATTCCTTCACTCCCAAACACACGTGGACAAGAGACTTGGTAGCACACACAAGAAAAACCATAATTTATCCAAATGAGTACTTTATTTCCTCTGTAGCGCCACTAACAGTCTTCACACCCAGTTGTCACAGAATGCAAAGGCTTTATATTCTGTATCTCCCCTGAAAAAAATGCATGTGATTGTATTCTGTATCTCTCCCTTGAAAACCCCATGTGATGTATTCTGATCTCTCCCCTGAAAGACAACCCCCATGTGATATATTCCTGTGTATCTCCCCTGAAAAACCCACGTGAACTGTCCAGGTCATGTGCGTAGCTTTTAACTATCCACTGAACCAAGGCAGTGATATTCTTTTTAAACAAAAAGAAGTGTGTGTGATGAAAAGAGTACCGTTTAATGTTTCACGCCCCATTAACCACTCTAAACAAAGCTGAACAAGATGGAGCTTCTGTTACAGGTGACTAACACCTGGCCACCTCTAAAAACACCTGCACAGTGCTTTCTGTCTCAAAGGGGAACCCCTTTCAACAGGATGCCACTCTCAGAGAATCATTGTCACTTTCACATACCCCGACGCATGCGTATTGCACATACACGTCACACATGCGTATACGCCCTGAAGGCACACACCAACACACACATGTGCAGATACATTCAAGCCCCCAAATCACACACACACATGGACGTGCACTTCCTGCGCGCATGCGCACGACACACACAACACCCACACACACGTATGTGGATGCGTGCACACACACACAAGCACGCACACGCATGCATATACTGTACACACGCGCATATTTCCCCACACACATGAGCCCATGCCCACACACTCATATGTATACACTCCTACAGACATATACGATGATAATAGTTGGCACAACCCATGTTAGGTAGGCACTCAAGGTCTGACCATCGCGGTGGGTGGCTAATGCGTAGGTCAGACAGTCTGCTAAGTCCCGACGCCACGATACCCCACTTTTTACATTCTCTCATCTTAGTCATCAATTTCATTATCCATCAGCTTTAAATCATGCACATTCCCTGGTCTCAAAACTTAGCGGATGTGGGTTTAGCATAATCATATACACCAGTCCGCACCCAGTGACACCCCTCCTTGATGAACTGAAACTGAAGTTTTAAAGTGTTTTTCTTGCGGAGCTGATGGCCCTGAGTTCGAGCCACACATGGGGTGGGATTTTTCTTTTCTTTTTTTTTTTTTTTTTTATTTTTTAGAAACTTTCTCTGACCACCCAGCAAGAAACGGTTACCTGATTCAGTTCAGGGAATGTAAAAGGTGACAGAAGGAGAGGGAACGTGGGTTTCGCCTTCCATAATTTCCACGCCCTAGACAAATGAAAACCTCCGAGAGTTTCACTGTTCCTATGGCTACTAGCTATGGGAACTTTAACACATCACCATTTAATTCAGTGTGTGTGGTGTGTGTGCGTGTGTGTGCGTGCGTGCATGCGTGCGTGGCGTGTGTGTGTGCATGCGTGCATTAATGTGTACTAGAAATAAAGATGGGCTTAGTACAGAACCTTGTGGGACACCTGATCTTACAACTGGTGTAAGAGGAGGTGGGCTCCATCCCCAACCTTCTTCTGTCAGGAGAAAGCTCCCAATCCACCTGTTAACCTGCCCCTGGGTGCCGGTAGTGGGAGAGTTTGTGGTGGAGAACGCTATGATTACCTCTTATAAAATGCCTTTGCAAAATCCATGACAAGGATGATCGGTCTGGCTTTCCTCTCTCCGTACCACATTCTCAACAAGTTACATATACGAAATCCAGGAGCTGGGTTTCTCACGATTATCCTCTCCTGAAGCCATGCTGCTTATCGCACAGAATGTTGTTGACTTTCCTGGTGGTCCATGACTGCTCTGACTATGACGTGTTCAAAGCAGCTTGCAGCAAATACAGGTCAGGGACTACTGGTCGATAGTTGGCAGGGTGGTGTAGGTGTCTCCTTTCTTAAAAATAGGAGTAACTCGGCGGCGTCCTTCCCAGTCTGCTGGTATGCCTACTACTCCGGTGTTGATGGAGGACTGATAGATGCTGATATAGGCGCTACTACTACTTCGTCTGCTAATTAATTCTTTTAAGATCGGGGCACAACACATGCTTTGTGAGAGTTCGGATTCTGTAGGGACTTGTGAAAACCCGTCTCTATTATGTGGATGTCCCTTCAGTGTGGGATAGTTTCCACACGTCAGTCCTGTCCTTCTTCGTCGAATTTCTTTGCTTGCATATTCCTGTCCGCTGCCGTAGACCAACTGGAACTGGTCGTTTTAGGGGGGGGGGGGCAGTTTTGCCTTCGCAAGTGCATCTGATGTCAAGCGACCATTCATCTTGGGAGGTCGCAACACTAGTGCCATATGTCCTCTGATACCTGATATAGCTCCCAAGAAGCGCTTGTGTTCTTGATAAGGCTGTGCCCGTGTCTTTCTCCTGTAAAGGTGCTGTGGAGGTAGGTTCCAGTAAGCCTGCCTTAGATTCGTTGAGTTTCCCTTTTCAGTTTTCCTCGCCTTATTTTTCAGTTCCTCTGTGTCAATGCTTTTTTCCATCGTCTTATATACTCTGTCTGTGTCTCCCTATAAACTGGAAGATCTAGCTGTGGTCTGTCATAGAGTCAGTAACACACCCTGAGCACGACCTAGCTTCTACACTTAGCAAGAAGTTAGCGGCCCCTTCCTCTTCTTCAAGCCAATCTGTCGTCCTGTGCCGGAGGTTCGTCTGTTTGATTACCTGACTTCTCAAACGAGGCGCACTTCTGCTGAGGCTCACCTGTGCACAACATCCGTGCATCACTACTATTCAATGAATCATGTTAATTAAAGCCCACTCGACTTCCGCGGACCTATGAGGACTCAAAGCACATTTTAACACCAGCTACGTCCATCGTTTAGAAAAATATGTTTGATCTGACATGAAGCTCACAACCGTGATCAGTAAATCCTGTAACTCTTACACTGACAAACGCAATAAAGTTGCATCCCTTGCCGCAGCATTAGCAAGTAGTGTCCTGTCTTCCTCACTGTGGGTACAAAGTAACCGTGTGTGTGTGTGTGTGTGGCGGTGTGTGTGGGGTGTGTGTGTGTGTGTGCGTGCGTGCGTGCGTGCGTGTGCGTGCGTGCGTGCGTGCGTGCGGCGCGCGCGCGGCGCTTGTGTGTGTATGCGGTATGGTGTGTGTGGGTGTGTGTAGTGTGTGTGTGTGTTTTGTGTTTTAACTGCTGTGTGTGTGTCCATGTGAAATGAATCGAACAAACAATACGCCGACAAAAACAAACAAAGGAGCGTTTTTGCTTGAAACCACAATGAGACATAATGGTGAGAACCGAAACTGTTATACCTGATCAGGTGGCTGCGTGGTCAATAAGGGGAGCACAAAGAAACGCTTGCTCGCGCTAAAAGCGAAGCGCGTTGGACAAGCGCTTGAAATGTTGCTCCAATTTGCTAGTGCCGACAAACAGCAAAACGCTTTATCGCTGCACGGCGTTAAGCGACGCTTGACGCAAAACAAAATTATTCTTTCTCGCAGCAAGGCGTAATCCTGGATCGCGTGTTGTCTCGAGTCTGGCGACCGGGGTCAGGCATTTTCTCTCCAGTCTCTCAGTGACAGACCACATGGATGTCACTCGATGGATCTTGTTTCAAAGCCTGCAAATTTTGGCACCCCAACAAGAAAGGAAAGACCACGCACACGCAGTGTGAATCGTGCTGGGACTCAGGCTCATTCTAAAGAGGAATGAAACGAGAAGGGCTACCTTTTAAAGCCCGGAAACAAGTTAGGGTCGCTCATTTCCTTTTGATTAATCCATGCACGCCCACTCTGCGCGTTTCCTAGATATTTTCGGCAGAACACTGTACAGCAACAAAAGTTCGTCCCTTCACTTGACTCCTGCCTATTGGCTTTGCTTGTCGCGAGCGTGCCTGTACAATCTCTCCTTTGTCATTCTGCCAAGCACAGCTCTCTTTGTCTCTGTCCGTCACTCTTTCTGCAAGCGTCTCTTTGTGTCCTACTTAGTCTGCAGGCTGTCTTCACCAGTTCACCCCAGTCGAGCTGTCTCTCATCTCGTCCCCACACATCGATATAATCTCTCATGCCTCTCTCCGCTCGACATCTCTCCTCCTGCCTGTTTCTCTTTGGTCTGTCCGTCACTTTTTGTCTGTCTGTCTGTCCTGTCTGTCCTGTCTCTCTCTCTCTCTGCTCTTGTCTTCTGCTCTGTCGGTCTGTCCCGTTGTCTCTCTCTCCTCCTTGTTCTCTCTCTCATCTCTCCTCTCTCTATCTCTCTCTCTCTCTCACAACACACACACACACATGCGCGCGCGCTCGCGCGCGCGCACACACACTGAATCATTTTCAACTAAACTTGGGTGGGAAGATGGAACGAGGCCCCAGGAGAAAACCCATTAAATTCTGCAGCAGATCTGGATCAAAAGACGACTGATCCAAGATCCATGCAAAAACTGCTGAACTGGTTTAACCAAACTTGGTGGATTTGTGGATTGCAGCCCAGTGGCATGCCCATTCTATTTCAGTGCACATCCCCGTCAAAGATGGATGCAGGATCCCTTTGATCTTCGCAGAGGGTCTCACAGCATAAACAAAAAAAAAAACCAGCTACCATGTTTTTATTGGAAAACAATGTTGATCTTAACAGATGCCTGGCACATTGAACAGTACATTCTGTAACTTTTATGCAACTGTAATGGGACCCAAGTTACATGACTTCAAGCAGTCGTCAGTGGGTACTGTCCTGCTTTTTCTCAGTGTGGGTGGCGAAGTAACTGATTTTGACTTCATTTTTAAATAAAGAAGCTTAAAAGACGAAATCTGTAAACTCCCCCCCCCCCCCCCCCCCCCCCTCAAAAAAAAGACCTTTATCAAGCAGTTTCATACGCTGAACGTATCAATAAGATGAAATGAGACTCAAACAATTAAACAAACAAAACAAACAAGCGTTAATTACCACTTGAAGCCCAATTAGAAATACAGCCGAGTACCGAAATGCATAACCTGAGTTAGACGAGACAAAGCATTCTCTTAGACTGCATGCATGAGACAATCAGTAACCAGCCTCTGCGTTTTATCATGCCCCATGACACGGATATCAAGTTTTCACCCGTGTTCACACACACACACACACACACCCACACATTTGGTGGAAGGACGGAATGAGGCCCACTCAGGACGAACCCCTTTAAATTCTGCAAGCGGATCTGGATCAAAGGAGGACGAATCCAGGATCTATGCAAAAAGCTGAAGCAACCGATTTTAACCAAACTGGTGGACATGTGGAATGCGGCCCAGTGGCGTATTCATTAAATTTTAATGCACGATTCCCATGAAAAAGAGGATGATGAGATTTTAATAGGTGAGCTGGTGAGATTTCACAGGGAATGTAAGGGCCTACTAGAACGCAGAATGGTTATGTTCTTCTAAATGAAATATTCTTCTTCTTGTTCTTGTCCTTGTAACTTCCTTTTCTTCGTCTTCTTCTTTATCTTCTTTTTATTTTTTTATTTTTTAACCAGTCTTTTGCCGGCCTTTCGTTCGGCTGTTGTTGCCATGGTCAGCACCTCACTGCGGAATAGCCCCTAGGGCCTACTACCTATGCCCCCAGCGTTTAGGGGCCGAGGACTGAGGAGTTAGATACAGATGCTGCAAGATTTGAACCCCTCCCAGTCACAACAAGACGTTCGCAATAGGAGCGTGTTAATTGTCTTGCTATGGCGAGTCGTATCTCGGCAAAATAAGCATAATTAAACTTTGTTTCGAACATAGGCCTACTGGAGAAGTGTTGGCAGTTTTGTTCTTTCATTTCAATCATCCCACTTCATGTCATTTTTTTTTTTTTTGCGTGACTCTCAGCAAAGGTATGCAAAATTATCACAAGAGCACTGAAACAGAATGCACAGCATGAGCAACGCGTTGCCTCCGCCTGGATTGATCAGGTCATCGGTGTGACTCTCTATAGGATGATTGAATAGTTTTTATTGAATAAGTCTCGCACGCGTTTATGATAGTAGTAGCAGACGTTAAAGAATTCTAATCCCGCACTGAAACAATTAAATTGGTTCCGATTGGTCAGTATAAAGAACCTATTCCGATTGGCTGATAATGTTGAAAACGAATTTCCAGACGACACATGAGAAACCTTCCATGTCAGTACGTCAGTTTATTTCATTATTTCTTCCGTTGTTTGGTATTTATGGAAGCAGGGGGTTATTTGTCGATTTTGGAATCAAGATTTCAAAGAATGGCATGCAGCCAACCCCCCCCCCCCCCCCCCCCCCCCCCCCCCTCTGCAGGTTAAGTGGCGTTGAAAAAAAAAACAAATGCCCTGCAAGGTGGAGGCCAGTATTTGAAGGCCCATTGTCCTGTGGTTCAAAACGTCGTGTTCCATCCCCGGGGATCAAACGTATCAACCATTTCTTAGGTATTGTTTCCACCTGTTTGGATCCCGCCGGTCATCAGTAAGTGTGTCATCTTCAACATTTTTATAATGGCATGGGCAGGGTTAGTACTCATTTATAGAGGGGGGTGGGGGTGGGGTCCATTTACCAAATTAAAGAAGCAAATGATGCAGTCTGATACATCCTGAGCGAAGTTATCGACCCAAATACACCCATACCAAACTCCTGTCAATCATTATCATCAGTAGTCCGGCAGACCGTAGGCTCGCCCCCACCCCCTCCCCCCCTCCCCCCTCCCGTTGTTTGGACCATTTCACTCGGTCTCTCTCCTCGGTTTCAACCCTTTCTATTCGGGTATGTCATCCTCCACTGTCTTCCTCTACGTGCCTCGTTATTTGGATGCTGCTTTCCCATCTTGTTCTCATTCTGCCCGCCCACTTCTTTCCCCAGGCATTGCGCACGTCTTGCAGGAATGCCTTGAAAAGCCCTGATGGTCGTGACATAGTTCAGGTTCGTGCTTCCTCATTGTGATCAGTATGTCTTCGTGTGTCTTCAGCGGCTAGCCTTATTCTGTTCCTCACTTCATCGTTGGTAATGTTGGTCTTTTGTTGGAGATGCCGCGAGGAGCTTCCGGTAACATGTCGTCTCCGTACCCTGTACTCTTTTACTCTTCTTGGCAGCAGTCGGGGTCCTCGACTCACACGCTCATGGAAATATTGACAGAGAACTAGAACACAAATCAGTCCTGATCTTTTGAACTGCTCTTTGAACTGAGTGGTTTTTCGTTCTTGTCTTCTTCTTCTTGTTCAAAAATGACCACGAGCCCTGCAAGGGCTGATGTGATTTTTTGAAATTATAGAGAGTATTTCGGGCTTGAAACCCACAATTTTCAATGACTACAACATGTGTTTGATGACGTGGATGATTTTTTACTTCTCTCGTTGTCTACCTTTGTGTTATTGATGATGCCTCTAGCATATTGGTCATCAGTTTTGGATTTCTCTGCACCGATCAGCAAGCCACAGGCTGTTTGATGTGTTACCAAGCGCTCCCCACCAACTAGTTTGTTCTTCTTTGTTTTATTGCCGGATCGTTTAATGTCAGCGAAACGCAAGGTGGTAATTGTCCCGCCTCCAATGGTGACTGTTTTCTTCGTGGTGTTCCCAGTTGTCATTCATGATTCTTCTCTCTCCCAGTTAGATTGTTAAAACAAGATGCAAAGCATATAAAACGTACTCCCAGTAAGTCAGTGGTACAACAAAAATAAAAAAAAAGAACAAAAAACTACATATATATAACATCAGTCACTATATCCCTTTTCTTCCCCTTTTGTGGTAGAAATTTTCGTATCGTATGTAAAAGAAAAGAAAAAAAAGTGTCCTTCTCCGGCGGGGAAAGGAACTCGGGTCTCCCGCGCGACAGCAGGCGGGGCACTACTCACTATACCTAAACGACGGCGCTTACATACTTTGGTTGCACCAATTGGTTAGGTTACCCTTAAGCTTAATAAACCGTTTTCTGTTTATTGTGCTTAAACTGTACATCACATTATTATCATTTATAGCCGTTAGTAACGGCTATTCTGGTAAAATGAAATATTGGTCATCATTCGTGACCCATAATGAAACATATCTACAAAATTTTCAGAAAGAATCGGCCCAGACGTTTTGTCTGTAGCGGTGTGACAACATTTTTGACCACGGACAGACAAACATACAGACAGCATTTCTCTTCGGTTCGTTCCATTATAAAATGGCTCCCTGTTTCTATAAGAACTGGGAGTACAAAAAAGTAGGGGAGGAGTTAGCAGCCTTTGCTTTACTCCGATTGTAGTTGTCATTCCAAACCCCCAGTGTTGCTGCAGATGGGTACTGTGCTGGTGGCCATGCCACAGAGAGGCTGAAACTGGCTGCAGCGTCACTGAAAACAACTTCAAATACTCACAAAACACCGGGAAAAAAAAGGTACAAAGGTCATGCTTATTTTTTCAATACAACTATGAAACAGACAAGTTCAATCTCTTCGTCAAATATGCCTTCGTTCAGACGTGCCAAACAACAGACATAGATAATGCACAGACCATACTCCCCAGACCACAGTCGCAATAAAAAGATCATTTTTGTGACTATGTCCATGGGAAGGGTATTGATTTTTGTGCGCTTTTTTTTTTTATGTCACTGTTGTTTCGTATAACGTCCTTTACAAGACACGATTTGGTCGAAAAAATTTACTCGTGTCTCTCGTATTTTGCATTAAAAATAAGTGCTATTTTAACGACCCTCCGTCGGTGTGTTTTGTCATAGAGAGGCTTTTCTATGACTTCTCAATGTGGCCGTCTCTCCAGAAGCGACGCTAAGCGTCCAGGGTCACATCAGTTGGTATAAGTTACACAATGACCTGGTGCAGATCAACTAACAGGTGTCCTGGGCGAAAAACCAATAGTAAGAGACGGGAAGATCACATGACAACAGTTTAAAAGCTTGGTAAAATCATAAACAGCAAGATGAACTCCCAGCTCACATCTACCCGAAGACCCCGACAGCTTTTATTGCAAGAGTGAAATCCTCAGCGTCACATTGCTGAGGCAGACTCCCCTGACATATCTTCAAAAGGGCTAAGAAGTCACCAGATGTAGACGGTAGTGGGGGGTGCAAGAATCTCATCGACAGCTCGCTGCTGGACGAAACTTCAGAGTAGTCAAACCGATTAAAAGCAAAACACAAACTGTCCTGTAGCGATCTGAGATGTCCATGGTTAGGTGAGATAGCGGTGCTCGTATGAAGGGTATGTGCTTTAGGTCAGGAGGGTCGTTACAGGCAAATAAGCTGGTAGGGAGGTGACACTCTTCAGGCGGGGGTGGCTTCGTGGGGGAATGCAAGAAAAGACATGTTTGTAGAGTAATCATGTTAGGAGTCAGTTAGGCCGTAACTCGCGTCAGTATCGTGGGTATTCGCGCCGCGAGTTGAGTCTTGAAAACTGTGCTAGTATGGCCCTGCTGGTCAGATTGTAATCTACTCATGCAACTTCGCCTAGCTTTTTCAAACCTACCTAGGTCCAGCTCACCGATTGTCCTTCCCTAGCAAGATTCCCGGTATGGACTTGATGACTGGTGACCCTGATCGTGACAAAATGGGCCAGAGGTGAACGCTGGGAACATTAGTGTATAATGGCCACTAATTCACGATGCAAGTAATTATGAGTGAACGAGGAATACGGTGTGGGCCAATACCGTGTATGCCAGATTTCCTTGTCTCAACACTGGTCAGAAGGTCACGCTCATATGCGTCCCCATGTTTGGCACTAGCTACGCAGGTAAATGTTGCAACAGTCAAGTAAGCTTACATGCCTTATTCAGGCAAAAGCTTTCTTGAAAGCAATGAAGACATTTGTAGAGATCCACGTGTTGTAGGATTAGAGATTGGAATCGCAATCAGTTGCTCGGAGTGTTTTAAAGGATCTGAGCTCTGCTGGCTTGACCCTGGTCCGAAAACTCCACCATATCCCGTTCTTCTGCCATTATTCTTGTGAGATGTTATCCCGTTGCCCTATCTTTGTGAGTCCTATTCTAGCAGTTTTATGCAAAACGATTTCTGTATCCTGAAGTAACAGTTTGTTAGGCTACAGAGTGAGCCAGTTTTCCTCAAACAGTTGGTATCATTGTTTTTTAACGCTGAACTAGTTGAATGATTCCTTCCTTCATCCCAAGATGCGTTTTTATATGACTTGACCGAGTCTATCGGTGTGGGCCAAACCAGTGAGGGGCTGTGTTATCATCTGTCATTGCGAAATGGGGGTCAGAAGGTCAAAACCTCAGGGTTCAACCCGAGGGCTCCCCCTGCTTTGGCCACAGCTCTGCCGGAATGTTCGTTTCAACTCCACTGATTTTCCCCGTTTTCAGCAGTGTTTTGCTTTCTCTTTCCCCATGAGGGGAAGAGTGGTTTTCATTGGTTGGCTTGTTGAATGGTCGGTTCAGTGCCCATCGGAGTGTAGATCCTGATGGCTCTGTAGTGGTAAAGATATGTCCAAGGGAGCATAAGCTGTTCGACGAGTACTCTAATCCACCTCTTTAAAATATCCCGTTTTTTCCTGTTGGACATTTTGTCTGCTGTTGTGCTGTTTGTATTGATGACGGGTTCGCCCTATCTTTGTGCTGGATTAGATCTTTTCTCAGTTTGTATGATTTTGTAAATGTTTTTTTTTTTTTACGACCTCCAAAGTGCAGGGTACTATTGAATCATCCAAAATTATGTCCAGTTTTATCCACTGCGCTTTCAATATTTTTTAATTCATCCCGGCAATCCTGTCTGAGTTGTTTCCCATACTGCCTTATCTTCTTACGATCCGTTTCACGTCCTATAACTTTTCCAAAGATTTTTTTAAGCGAGAACATTAGCTTTTTTTTTACACACTTTAAATTTTTTTTTACGGTTTGTCGCTCGTAGTATTTGAGCTGGGGCCCCGGAGTGTTACTGGCCTGGGCGGTGTTCATCAAGAATGGTCATGTGGCTGTTGGGGTCACTGCGATGGGAAGTGGAGATGTTGAGGGACAAATTCATTTCTGCTGCCCGGTCGGCACCACAGACGGCGAGGCAGAGCATGCCAAATTTCACCCCCATCTACTGGTTGCTGTGTAGTCCATCAATTAATTATCGTGTCCAACCTGATCCTTGAAGTCCGCTGTGTTAGTACTTTATCTTCTGTGGTTGGGATCTATTCGATGGTCAACAACCACATGCCATGGCTTCGAGAGATACAAAAGAACGTCACCATGTCCTAAAAGATCTATGTTCGAAAAACCTGGTTTCTGTATCGCTTTTTGTGGGCCCCCCCCCCCCCCTCCCTTTTTTTGCGTTTGGTGTTGTTGTTTGCTGGGGGTGTAAATTATATTTGACAATCCTCCTGGCTTAAATCAGGGATGGGATGGGAGCATGGTAGGTAGTTCAGCCGTTCCACCAGTATTTGTCCGAGGGGTTTGGCGAACCCTCTGCATATAGAGCTGAAATTAAGCACAAGCAGTTTCTGATTTCAGTCGCAAAAAGTCCTAAATTCTGAGCATTGGTGTAGTACGTTTTAGATCCGATACGGCTGTTCATGAAGGTATTTAAGAGTTGTTGGGTATAACTTTTCCAAGAATGTTAAAGCAGAACAGAACATTAGCAGCACGAACCACAACAGGAAATTGGCTTTCCGGTTCTCACAACACAGCGACCATCTTGAGCAACAAACCCACTGGATGCGTAGAGTGATCACTCGTATCCCTGATACTAAGATGTTCTCTGTTTTCAACATCTGTGGGAGAGATGATGCCCCGTAGCGACCCTTTAAATTTCCAGCAGCTGTCGGCGGGCAGCCTGTTCTTACGACCCCCCCCCCCCCTTTACAACAACCCCCGGGGGGGGGGGGACCTCCACCCCCCACCATTCCCAAGGCCACGTATTAACTGTACGACATAGTTTGGGTGGAAATTAGATTTAAGGGTCTTCATTCCACTCGTTAGTACTAAAACTTTGGTCTTTCGACCATCAGTCCCTTTCCGTTTTGTGCGAAGGTCGACTCCCCACAAAATACTCAGCCTCTCTGCCCGTCTTTCAAAGTAAACGAGGGAGAACTGTTTTTTCCGGTCACTGCTGAGTGGACATATTAGCATACACCCAGTTGTTTGGAAATGTGCCATTGTTTTGGATCTTGGGTGTTGATTGAATCAGTATGCAATTTCCTGTGTTAAAGAATGCGGTGGGAAATGGGTGCCATAGTGGATGGATGAGTGAAGGTACGCTTGGATGCAATGGGCTTCGCGTTTTGATTACGTCAGGATGTTCGCGTTTTATGCACTGTTGATTGTTCTGCAAAATTTTGTTCCCGAAGTTTAGTATGTAGTTGGCTGATTGTAACATGCGAAGGGAATGTATGCTTTTAGATTAAAAGCCATTGTTTAAAATAAAAATAGTAATAATGATCGTCATAAAACCAGTCAACACATACTAATTACCAAGAATAATATAGTTACGATAATGATTAACAATACTGACTCTTAGCGCTAGTTCCCGGTTACACAGTGTATGGCATGGTACGGTGGTAAACAAACAAAAAAAGGTGGGGGGGGGGGTACGATCTTTTTCGCCTAACGACATTGTTGGGAAAGATCCAAGACCGTAGCCCACCTGGTACAGCCCATGCAATATGATGGAGGGGGGGCTATGGTGTTTCCCGGGGGGGGGGGGGGGGGAGGGGAGTGTCCATGTAGAGGGAAGGGTTGGGGGGACAAGGTGTCGGGAGGAATGTCCCTGTTCTTCATTCATTGGGCCTTCCCAGCATCAGGATCAGGATCCAGGGGTGGATCAAATAAGACTTGTGCGCTGCGTGGAATCTTGGGGTCCTAGCTTATAAAAAAGCAAGTGGAGGAAAAGGAGAGAAGTTCCCTTTTGTGTGTGTGCTAAAGCCCCTCTCTGGTAAATAAAAACTTATTTTTAAATTTTTGGTGTATTTCCCTCCTTTTCAAAAACGTCTAAACTGAGCCCCTTAAGGCCATTCCCGAGGTTCAGCCTCAATGGGACCCATGTTTGCGGGGCTGCAGACACCAGGCTTCGATTCTAAGATCGACCTGTTACGGTTAGAAAACATTTTTGTTGCCATTGAATGAAGGGATGGCACCACATAGTGCTGCTGATTGGTGCAGAGAACGCTGCCATAGAGCCTGCCTGGACGACGTGCTCGTTCAGTTCCATTCCAGTCCATGACGTCCTGGCACGAAGGAGGCTGTGTACTGGCTCGGGGCGACTCTTGGGACTGCAGGTCCTCGGCTGTTGATGGGTGCAATGTTTTGCGATGTTGTTTGTCAAGAGAGCCAGGGAACATTTTTGGACGGGTTTTCCTCTTTGGCTTTTTCATTGGTGTTAAATTGTTTTTGTGGCGCAGTGCTGGAAGAAGTCCTTTCAATGATCTTACCAACACACTAGTCTATGTTGTTTCCCCGCACACCTGGAGGGGTTGGTAACTGGGAATTCCACAGCATTCGCGTGACGCAACACTCTGGACCTATATCACCACAATGCACTTGCTGCTTTTTTTGGATGCTCTCAAGCTTCTCTTCCTGGTCTCTTTGCCAAGTACACCACACACAGTACTATGTACTCCAGGGCTGCTTCTAATCAGGGAGATGTATCTCAAGCGACTCGGGAATTCTGGGGGCAGCTGCCCAGAGTCGACGTACGTAGGAAACCAAGTGTGGAGCTGGCCCTTTTGCAAATTTTTGCTCACAGGTTTGCACCAGCTTACCAGCTTCTTTCTTTTCCCATTCCTTTTATATGTCTACACTTGAGGTTGAGGAGGACGTTTTTAAGGGGAGCGATTGACAGCGAGAGAGATAAATGAGGCATGTGGGAATAGAAGGAAGAGATGAGGGGGCGGGGGTCGGGGGGGGGGTAGGAGGAGAGGAGAGCGATAGAGAGGTGAAATCGATGCGTATGAAACAGAGATTTCGTGTATGTGTACGCGCGCGTCGCATACTTACGTGTTTACCCACCCACAAATCACAACCACAACACACCACAACACAAACACGACTTGCCACTCACTCCCTTTTCGACCCTCTCCCCTCCGTCTCACACACACACCACAACGCACATCTCTCTCTCTCTCTCGTCTCACTCTCATGTCTCTCTCTTCTCTCACTATCTTCTATCTCGGCAGCACTACCTTTCACACCACCACCAACACACACACACACACACCACACACACCACCACAGCCAGAGTGGGACGACCACCAGACAGAGCTCTGGACAGCAAGGAAGTGATGGGGTGAGTGAAATCACCGACCACTGTCTGTAGGTAAGGACTTCTGTTCTTGGTAGATGGCTATCAAAACTCCTTCAGCAAGGAGCAACAATTTCCAGCAAACAATCAGCCATGGTCTCGTTTACGGGTTTACCCCGTCCGCCGGCCTTCTGGCTCCGGGTCTTTTTCACCGACCACTGTTGTAGGTTTCTTCGATTCTTCAAAACTCATTCAGTCTCGTTACGTGTGTTTGCTTCTTCTTCTTCTCGCTCTTCTCTCTCTTTTCTCTCTCTCGCTCTCTCCTCTCTCTCTCTCTCTCTCTCTCTCTCTCTCTCTCTCTCTCTCATGCGGCTTCTTGGCAAGGGTAGTGAATTCGTCCATTTGTCTTTGAGGTGGCTCTGGGTGTAATCTGTTTGTTGCACGAATAACGCCATTATAGAGGAATGGATTTGTTTTGGCGAAAGTTCTCCGACGCGGTATGTTGTCTGATTTAACTGAAGTTGGTATAGTGGAATGGTGTGAAAGCTTTGAATGGAAACCCTGAACAGATTCCTTTGACTTGAAAAATCATTTTGAAGCCAAGGACAAAACGGCAACAAGTTTCTATGGATTTTGATTAATGTATAATCATGTTTTAAAACGACAGTGACGTAATAATGGAAGAAAAAAAAACAAAACTTACCCAGGCTCAAGACTGAAGGGAAATCGCTATCTACTGAGGAAACATGGATGTGTGAGTCCAGGTCATTCGGAAAGAGAGATCTGAGATTTAAGCATTTTAGATCTTAAACTTGTCAGAAGTGATGTTGAATTTTCAGTAAGTCAAGCACGCAGACTGAAAGGAAAGAGAGAGAGAGGGGGGAGACAGACAGAGAGAAAAGCTTAAAAAACACTTTAATTGAATCAGTGACCCTTGAACCCTCGAAGATCGGAGGGGAAAAAAAACATACACTTAGTCTCGAAAATCTGCCGTGCATTAGTTTGAAAAAAAAAAAAGCAAATATTGAAAACATTTCTTCATTAAACTGATGATGTCATCTGGCATGATTCTGAAAAAGAGGAGCGCATAAAGCTTGAAAGTCAATCATCGTCTGCATCACTCACTCTATCACACCTTCCCCGTCCTTCCCCTCTCCTGGTTCATCACTCCTGGGCATAGACCGATAACAAAACCGTCATAAGAGCCCGCTGTCTCGGGCCCCTCTCTATCAGACTGTCCCAGGGTGTATCTCATCTGCTTGGTGACTGCTTCCAGGTCCTGAGGTCAGGCGTTACTGAGTCATGGTCGGTCTCGCTTCCGTTTTTCTGAAAGAATTCCACTTTCAAGACTTATGCGGTGATGTTTGTCGCAGTTTCCTGGGAGTGTGTTCAATGCACCTCCACTAATTATTTTCTTCTCTCGATGTCGTCCTGGAAAGTGGTAGTTGGTGCATAAGTGTCTGCCAGAGGTCAGGTGTTGAGAATGGTGTGTGGACTAAAACACATCATGCCATTTCAGCCGCACGGTCCTCTTCGCTTTATCACCAAACTCATTTGGTTGAACGCGAGGAGGCTTCAGTGTCTGCACTTTCTCACACTTTCAGGCGGAGGACCCAGTGTCTAACTGACGATATCGACGACAGACGAATAGGGGGGAGGGGGGGGGGGGGGGGGAGGGGGATTTCCCTCCTCCTGAAGGGGCTCGAGCGGAAATATAAGCGATGTGGAACAGAAAGTTTTGAACGTCGCCTCCACTCCCGGCATCACAGCCAAGCAAGCGAATCCAGGGCCTCGGCTGATCCGGTTCAACATTAATGCCACCGTCCTTCTAACGTTTTTTTTTTCTTTTTGTGCTTTTTTTTTCTATTCCGTTTTTTTTTTAGCTTGCCCCCCCCCCTATTCCCCGTTTTCTTCCGCTTGTTCGCTTGTTGCCCCCCCCCCCCCCACCTCCCCCCCCCACCCCCCCCCCCCCCCCCCCCCCCCCCCCCCATCCCCCCCCTCCCCCCACCCCCACCCCCTTACCCCCCCCCCCCCCCCCCCCCCCCCCCCACACCCACCCCACCCCCCCCCCCCTTCCCACCACTCCCTCTCTCTCTCTCCCCCCCCATCTATCTCTCTCTCTCTCTCTTCTCTGCTGGGGGCTGTATCCTGCGCGCACGCGTAGCTCTGTCGAGCAAGCATATTGCTTTCTAGCCGGCAGTATTGCAGTGCTTCAAATCATTACAAACAAGTATGTAGCACCTTGATCTACGAGGAAATAAACACACACCCCATAACTCCCAAAGCGAACGTTGCGTACGAAACGAATCGCCTAGCAGAAATGACAACGCAGAGAACACACAAACAAACAGGAGAAATCCCCTTGTGTGTGTTTGGTGTGTGTGTGTGTGTGTGTGTGTGTGGTGTGTGTGTTGTGTCTTTCCTGTCTATTCGTGCCGTGCCTCTTCAGTAGCTGTAACCCTTCCCACACTCAGTCCTGGATCTCACTCTTACAGTCACAGTCACACCCCGCTTTGTTCTGTCACAGCCCCAGACTGGCCAACAGTCAACAGATAAGACTGCAGGAGCCACCCGCCAGAGGAGACACTGCACCACTGTCGATCACCTGCACCACTGCCGTTCACCTGCACCACTGCCGATCACCTGCACCACTGCCGTTGCACCACTGCCTGATACACCTGCACCCACTGCCGATCACCTGCACCACTGCCAAGCACCTGCACACCCATTCACTGCACCACTGCCGATCACCCACCACTGCCATTCACCTGCACCACCATGTCATTCACCTGCACCTCTGTCCGTTCACCTGCACCATGCCGATGCCGATCACCACTGTCGTTCACCTGCACCCCTGCCGATCACCACTGCCGATCACCTGCACCACTGACTGCCGATCACCACTGCATCACTGAACCACTGCCGTTCACCTGCACCACTGCCGAATCACCTGCGCCACTGCCGATCACCGGCAACCACTGCCATTCACCTGCACCACTGCCGATCACCTGCACCACTGCCGATCACCTGCACCACTGCCGATCCACTGCCCACTGCCGATCACCTGCCCCACTGCCGTTCACCTGCACCACTGCACGTTCACCTGCACCACTGCCGATCACCCACCAACTGTCGTCGATCACTGCAGACTACGCATGCCGACTCACGATGCAACTGCCGTTCACCTGCACCACTGCCGATCACCTGCATCACCATGCCGTTCACCTGCACCACTGCCGACCACCACTGCCGTTCACACCTGCACCACTGCCGATCACCCACGCGCCAGATCACCTGCACCACTGCCGATCCCCTGCACCACTGCCGTTCACCTCTGCACCACTGCCGATCACCACTGCGATCACCAGCCGATCACCACTGCCGATCACCTGCACACTACTGCCGATCACTCTGCACCACTGCCGTTCACCCCACCACTGCCGATCACAACTAGCTGCCGATCACCAGCCGATCACCACTGCCGATCCACAGCCGATCACCACTGCCGATCACCACAGCCGATCACCACTGCCGATCACCTGCACCACTGCCGATCACCTCATTGATGTTCAGTGGAGCCTGTTCTGCTCAACATACGCAGGGCACCACTTACTGCATACTAAGCTCTCTACTCATGGCAGTGATCGCTTAGTCACGGATTCAGCGTGAATGAGCCTCCCCTCCCCCCCCCCCTCCCCCTCCAGAGGGCACCACCACGTCCCTCCAGCCGCCCCCAAGAACTTGTTACTGACGACCTCGACACCAAGGTCACCGCGAGAGTGGGGCAAAAAGGGTCACAGAACTTGAGACTTGTTTATGCTGATCAATGAGAATGAGGATGATGAAGTGATACCACATGGAATTCTTGTATGGTCAGATACTACATTACGCCTTACCTTCATGATATATCTTAGACCGAACTGTGTATATGCACAAATAGTCTATCCAGATCAGAGAGGACAGAGATGAGTGGAGAGAAAACGGATTAAAAACGAAAAAAAAAAAAAAGAAAGGATTTCATATGGCGATTTAACATGAACGCAAACAGTAGCGTTCTAGCTGATGTCAAGTTTTCATTGGATTCAGTCCTAAATCTACCACGGTGCTTTTCCGTAGAGGAACCTGGCATTCAGCAGTTTCTGTCGTCTCTTTGCTTGTTTTTTGTTCTTTGCCCTTTTTTTTTTTTTTTTTTTTTTTCACCGAGAACTGGGAGCAGTAACCAGCATTTCTCGAACTTTACTGGGCACATAAGACGTTGAGTTTTTAGGGTATTTGTACGGAAACGTGCCTACGAGTGTCCCACCATGCTTGTGCGCATATTGAAATATGTTCACATGCTCGCTTGTATGCGTTCTCAGTCAGGCACATACACGTGTTTGTATGTGTGTGTGCGTGCGTGTGCTGTGTGTGTGTTGTGTGTGTGCGTAATTTACGCGCGAGTGCGCGTGTGCTAGCCCAAAAGAAAACAATGTCCGTGTGGCTTGACCATGGTTGTTCACTGAGTGATCTCGCTTCCCCCGTTCGCCCACCCTCCCACTTCTCCCGCCCAGCCGAGTCCAGCGCTGTGTGGGCCAGTATATAAACGCTGACTCTTGATCCGAGGCAGCCAACAGACCGCCGTACAGCGGCAGACTGCTGTTGGTTCGTGAAGGCTTTGCTTTCATTAGCCTTTGGCTAACAGGTCGTAAAGCACCGGGCCTGTTCACGGATTCCCCGACCAAGGCGGGGGACCACACGGGAACGTCTGTTTCGGTTAAGACGGGACACGCACTTGTGGAGCCAGAGAGTGGGAGACAGGTGAGATGCACACCACCGTGTTGACTGATGTGTTGTACTGGTTTGAGGTCACAATAGACAGACCATGAACAACACACAGGCACACACACGCACATACATCACGCACACGCACGTACTCACGCACGCACGCACGCACGCACGCGCGCGCGCGCGCACACACACACACACACACACACAATACGCGTGCACGTGCGCGCGTGCACACAACACACACGCACACATGCGCGCGAACGCGCACACACACGCATACGCATAGCGCGTGGCCACATAATAAAATGTACGCGGATGCATGTTGCGCGCACGCACAAACAGGCTTTGCGTGCTCGTACACGCGTGCACAAAACACAGCCACACACATAGCGTGGCCTGCACATCACACACACACACACACACACACACACACGCGCGCGCGCGCACACAGGCGTGCATGCACGCACGAGCGTAAAACACACACACACACACACACACACACACACACACACACACTTACGACTGCTACCGCTTCAACTACGTAAAGGCCTACACTGGCAAATACTATACTACTGGCAAAAAGTTAAGGGCCACCTGTCATTTTGAGGTTAGTGTCTGAGTGTGTAAATAATAGGCTTTTGAAAACGAAGTCACAAATGACCCAAACTTGTTAGACATATTGAACAGATGTTCCTTAACAGATCACAACACCTAAAAACCCACTGCGGTACAAGGTGGAGTGCAGCTGCACGTGCGGAAACCACGTAAAACCGGTTAAAACGGGTGCCTGTGGGAGCATATGAGTTTGGAAAAAAGGGTGTGAAATGCTCGTGGGTCAATCATGATGTAACGTGCATGGCACCTCGTTCATGAACACAGATCAGACCGCCCGTCGGCCACAAATCTGTAAACAGAACGGTCGTCTACGCCAGCCCAAAAAGCATGGCACAAAGGCAAAGACTGGACCCTGCCGATCGTGGACGTGCCTTAGCGTTGATTGACGAAGGGATTTCTGGCCGCGAGGGTGGCTAGGCGTCTGAACGTGTCCCATTCCACCATCCAATGTCTTGTAGAGAGGTTTCAGGCCACTGGCAGCGTGCAGGATCGGCCACGATCAGGCCGTCCTCGGTGTACCGACAGACATGCTGACCGAATTCCTCCTGCTGTCTGCCCTACGCAATCGGACTGTCACCTCATCCACCTTAAGGCGTGAGCTCCTGCAGGCTGCAAATGTCAATGTCAGTAGAAGGACAGTTTGTAACCGTTTGCACGAGTTCGGGCTGTCATCATCCCGGAGACCAGCCAGTCTGAGTACCACTTACTCCAGCTCACACGCGCAGAGCACGGGCAGACTGGTGTCATCATCATCACGTTCGCTGGACGAGGGCAGCAATGGTCTCGAGTGCTGTTCACAGATGAGTCCCGCTTCACCTTGGCATTCAATGACGGCAGGACCCGAGTGTGGCGTGAAGGCCAGGAGAACGTTTTTGCTGACGCCACAGTTCGTGAGTGGGATCCGTGGATCGTTACGAGGGGGTTCTGTGATGGTCTGGGGTGGCTTCAGTCGTCAAGACAGAACTCCCCTGTACGTCCATTCAAGGCATGCTGACAGGGGTGTGCGGTACCGTGACGAGATTGTGCGAGGCCCCTGATCCAGCCCGCCCTTCAGGCCATGGGTAACGCTGCTGTTTTCCAAGACGACAACGCCCCCGTCCCCACCGAGCCCGTGTCGTGGACGATCATCTGCAGCAAGAGGGGGATCATCCGGATGCAGTGGCCATCTCGCTCACCCGATTCTGGCTCTCAATTGAGCACCTCTGGGATGTCCTTGGACGGCGGGTAGCCCACAACCACCCCCCCGCCTGTTGACGTGGCCCAGCTCACTCTCTTTTCTGCAGCAAGAGTGGCAGGCCATACTGCGGGACACTCTTCGGACCCTGGTGGACTCCATGCGTCGACGTTGTGCCGCTTGCCTGGCGGCAAACGGTGGCTACACTCGGTACTGAATGGTGCAGTTTTCAGTTGTGGCTTATGTGACGATCCTGAGGAATGGTGATTGGACATTACAGCCCGCTGTCCGCGTTTGATTTGTTGATTTCGTGCAATGGTCCCAATGAATTTGTTCTTGAATAATTTGGAAGATTTTGCGTCCGTTCTTCTTAACATTGGCTGTAGTGTTTTGGTCTGGGAGACAGCGTTGGCAATGGCCCTTAACGTGTGTGTGTGTGTGTGTGTGTGTGTGTGTGTGATTATTAGATGCTGTGTGTGTTTCTGGTGAAAGTGCAGTTTAGCTGCCCATTTCTGGGTGACCTCATTTTGCTGACGCACTATGAAAAGAATTCCACCAATCACCAACAGCCTCAATGAGCAGTCGCCCACGTGGGGAGAACCAAACTGCATTCTTGTAAATTTAAAACAATCGGATTAATTGAACACCTCTGTTTTTGTGCAATTGAACCAAATAATGTTAATGTGATAGCTTGCATCAATAAGCGTGTGTCCTTTTGGAAAAAAAAAAAATCGACATTCTAAAGACTGAAACGTAGACGTTCAGATACTCAGTAAACGTCGAATTGTCCGTTAGTATTCCCAAAAGCCTAAATATAAAGAAACAAATATCAAAGACTGGAAGCCCGTTTCACTCTACAACATAGGTTCCACTTGTATGGCAAAGAGGATATGAAGATGTTTTCAATACCAGTAACCGAAGATTAGACAGGATTTATTCTGTTCAGTTTACAGGTGATTGTATCAGACCAGTATAAGACGTTATAAACTACATGTAGTTTTGCATGCAAGCAGTGCAAACGTAAATGCCATGCTAGGACATTTTAGCTTTGAAAAGCGCGTTTCCTTCGCTTGACTGGACATTTATTCTAAAAGTGTTGGCGGCAGTCATGTTTTGGCAAAGATGCGTTGTCATTGGATAGGACCTTTTTAAAATGAAAATATCAAATCGCCAATAATTGTGAATTGGGTTGAGGGAAGTGTTTTTTAGAATACCAAATCGACAATAACCGTAAATTATGTTGTTGAAAAGGAGACACAACACCACTGTATTATGTTTGTACTATGTCTAAATTTAAGGGAAGAGGCTATGAAGAGAAGCTGTGATAATAAAACAATCTTTTGAAGGTATCCTTGACGCCTTTGGGAGTGTGTATGTGTTTAGTTTTGAACTAAGAAAGGTAGTAAGTAGGCTTATAAGCAAGAACAAGTCCCAGTTAAGATACTTGAGTTCATAAAAATGATATGGAATTCAGAGTATTAGAAATATGTTTCACTCAAAACCTTAATAAAATCGGAAAACAGAAATATAATATAAAAACTGAAAGAGTCAAAATCTCTTTTTACGTTTATTTGAAAGGTATGATCATCACCATAAGAATTCCTATTTAGATTCCCTCATCTGTCAGTCAGATTAATTTCTCTTTGGATGTTCTTGGAACGCCACCCATCGCCTCAGAAACAACAAAACAAAACAAACAAACAAACAAAAAAAAAAAACGAAGAGAAAAACTCGGGCTTAAATTAAAGAAAACATTACGAGATACACATTACACCACTGGTAGGGGAGATTCACTGGCTGTCTGTTACATTCATTATCAGTACAAAACTAATCAGTCTTGCCTATATGTATCGTTGTCAGAAATATGTTGTTTTTTGACATGCAGCTCGAAGGCCACTGTAGCTGGGGG
>JADBJO010000605.1:624833-627517 GCA_016801955.1 Conus betulinus | reverse complement strand
TGTTTTTATCAGTAACTGGGCCTTGGTTTAGTGCATTTATTTTTTTTTTCATTGACTTGGTTTACTTAAGGGTTATTTGAGGGCTGAAGGATTTCCATACAGGTTCATGAATACAGCCGTGTGTTCCCGTAGGTGCTAGCAGCAATGGCTTTGAGCGCTCTCCATTGGCTGCTCATCAGTTTGCTGTTTGACAGCAAAAAAAAATTTGAAAAGTCATTAATCAAGCACCCCCAAAAAATGTATACAAACCAACCACAAGACAAACAACGACGCGTTTTCGACCTCTTAGGTCTTTTTTTTTAGGCAAGACGCACTCCACACTCAGGACAACGAAATGAACGAGCAATCGCTTATCTTCATCCACTTCAGCGCAGATAGGCGTTGAACTGGATGAAGATAAATGATTGCTCGTTCATTTTCCTTATCCTGAGTGTTGTGCATCTTGCCTGAAGAAGACCTCAGAGGTGGAAACGCGTCGTGTTCTATCTTGTGAATTTTATTTTATTTTATTTTATTTATTTTTTTTTTTATTTTTTTTTTTTTGCGTTATCAATAATTTTTTCAAATTTGTTTAGATTTCCGCCTGCCGTCGTCTCACGTTGCACCTAGATCTAGCGAAAAAGCAATATGACGACGCCAGCGACCCTTACGATCTGGTCACAGTATGTTCTGACGGCGACGACCTCCACACGATGTTCTTCAATGTGCTGAATGGAAACTGTGCGGTAGAAGCAAGAAGTGTGTGCACCACGTGAAACTAAATGAAAGTGAATTTTTTTTTCCATCCTTTCATGGCAAGTGACCAAATCGTATGGAAAAAAAACTGTAGATTACTCCTCATTCTCTCTCTCTCTCTCTCTCTCTCTCTTCTCTCTCTCTCTCTCTCTCTCTCTCTCTCTCTCTCTCTCTCTCTGTCTGTCTGTCTGTCTGTCTGTCTGTCTGTCTGCTCTCTCTCTCTCTCTCTCTCTCTCTCTCTCTCTCTCTCTCTCTCTCTCTCTCTCTCTCAATAAAGTCACTCGTAAACTAAGTTTGAAGATAAACCCAACGTTACTGTATGCTTTCTATTATTATTTTATCACTTTATTGATGAGCATCGATTTTGTGGTTTTGAAGAGTAAAACCATCATGACACAGAAACCTTGCGAAAATGGCCGCCCTTTTGGCCTCAGCAGTACGCACGCTCCGAGTCTTGGCTTAAAGCGCTGCTGGAGTCTTTTCCGCATGCAAGAGTATTTCGACAGTTCAGTTATCAATCGGCCAGGCCAGAATATGTCGACAGTTCAGTATTTCAATCGGCCATGCCAGAATATGTCGACAGTTCAGTTATTCAATCGGCCAGGCCAAAATATGTCGACAGTTCAGTAATTCAATCGGCCAGGCCAGAATATGTCGACAGTTCAGTAATTCAATCGGCCAGGCCAGAATATGTCGACAGTTCAATAATTCATCGACCAAACGAGAATATGTTGACAATTCAATAATTCAATCGACCAAGCGAGAATAATATTATGTTGACCAGTCATTCAATCGACCAAGCGAAAATATGTCGACAGTTCAGTAATTCAATCGACCAAGCGAGAATATGTCGACATTTCAATAAATTCAATCGACCAAGCGAGAATATGTCGACAGTTCAATAATTCAATCGACCAAGCGAGAATATGTCGACATTTCAATAATTCAATCGACCAAGCGAATATATGTCGACAGTTCAGTAATTCAATCGACCAAGCGAGAATATGTCGACAGTTCAATAATTCAATCGACCAAGCGAGAATATGTCGACAGTTAAATAATTCAATCAACCAAGCGAGAATATGTCGACAGTTCAATAATTCAATCGATCAAGCGAGAATATGTCGACAGTTCGATAATTCAATCGATCAAGCGAATGTATGTCGACAGTTCGATAATTCAATCGACCAAGCGAGAATATGTCGACAGTTCAATAATTCAATCGATCAAGCGAGAATATGTCGACAGTTCAATAATTCAATCGACCAAGCGAGAATATGTCGACAGTTCAGTAATTCAATCGGCCATGCTAGAATATGTCGACAGTTCAGTTATTCAATCGACCAAGCGAGAATATGTCGACCATTTCAATCGACCCAAGCGAAAATATGTCGACAGTTCAATAATTCAATCGACCAAGCGAAATATGTCGACAGTTCAATAATTCAATCGACCAAGCGAGAATATGTCGACAGTTCAATAATTCAATCGACCAAGCGAGAATATGTCGACAGTTCAATAATTCAATCGACCAAGCGAATATATGTCGACAGTTCAATAATTCAATCGACCAAGCGTGAATATGTCGACAGTTCAATAATTCAATCGACCAAACGAAAATATGTAGACAGTTCAATAATTCAATCGACCAAACGAAAATATGTCGACAGTTCAATAGTTCAATGGACCAAGCGAGAACATATCGACAGTTCAGTCATTCAATCGACCAAGCGAAAACAAGTCGACAGTTCAGTCACATCAATCGACCAAGCGAGAACATGTCGACAGTTCAGTCATTCAATCGACCAAAGCGAGAACATGTCGACAGTTCAGTCATTCAATCGACCAAGCGAGAATATGTCCACAGTTAAGTCATTCATCGACCAACCGAGAACATGTCGACAGTTCAGTCATTCAATCGGCCAAGCGAGAACATGTCGACAGTTCAG
>JADBJO010000605.1:609833-614833 GCA_016801955.1 Conus betulinus | reverse complement strand
CTAAAAAGCGAGGGGGTATGGTGGGGTGATGGTATTTTGAATACCTTCAATAAAGCTTGTTTTATTATGAATTATGATGGATTTGACTTTCAGTGACTGCTGCATTGTCGGTGGTGACGTTTATGGATTACATCACCTTATCATTGTCAAGTCTTCGTGCTCTGAGCGTCAGGTGAACAATGTGCTGTATACAGGATCAGCTTCTTCTTTCTCCTTCTGGAACACTCCTATGGTGATGCCAGTTGCCCACACGAGTTGGCTGTCCTCCGAAGGTCCCCCAGGTCCCCGTAGAACTTGACCCACAGAGCCACTGGCTCCGGCCATGTGTCCTGCCTGGCAGTAGCGTGGAGGTGACAGTCCATTTCAGCCTCTGAGACATATCGCAGACTCGCCGATCTGATAACTTTGTGTACATGTGTGCATTCAGTGTGTTATGACCAGTCCTTAGTCTGAACACAGTATCAGTAGTACTGGGCCTTTAAGAGAACTTTAGTAACAAATATAGAGTTCAGACAAATCGGTGCTCTGTCAAGCAAATAAGAAACAGAAATACATGTTAGAAGAAAAGGACGTTGTGACTAACACATGCGAGGGACTGCGCTGCCTGTTGATCTACTCTGTTGAAGATTTGATAGAGGCTAAAAAGTACCTGTCTAGCATATTTGAAACTCTATGGAAGTTTAATCATGCAAATTCAACAATAATTACTGCCTTTTGCCGTTCAGATTCTATTATGTGCTTCAGAAGTTTGGGGCACAGGCGTATTAGAAGAGATCGAAGAAGCACACTTAGTCATGTGCTAAAGGTCTACTTTAGAGATGTTCGATAATTTGCTTAAAACAGGTCTACATGCCATACAACTACAGTATGGTATTGATTTTTTTTTTTAAATCGCCGGAAGAATTTAATAGATTAAAAAAATGACTTTTGCACACCTGTTCAAACCCCGCCCGCGACCTACACAACATGGCAACCCCAAGTGAAATCAACATGAATCGCAATCCCCCACAGCCTAAAAAGTCACGAGGGGGTGGCAGATATTGTGCTGCAGGCGAGTGCAGCAGCTCAGCAGGAGACGGATATTCTTTGCACACATTCCCATCAGATCCAGATACTCGAAAGAAGTGGATTCGGTTCGTGCAAACATGCCGGGCCGCAAAGTTCTTTTTACCACGTCAGTTCCAGCTGGACCACGGAAACGAGCTATTCCGACAATTGCCGAGCCCGTTCGAGTGGATCAAAAACTTCGTCTGCATTGTGCGCGTATACTTTGAAGGCGGAGTGGTAAGCTCGTACAGATGAGTACGATGGTCGCACGTTTATTCTGTTCTTATCTATGGACAGATCACACTTGTTAAATTGAATGAACGCGTTAAGGCTTGAGGAAGGAGAATCTCCGCTCGCCGTCCACGCGTGAATCGCATCAAGAAGTCAGTCGGTAGCCTCCCTCGAGACTTCGGTAAAGTCCGTACGCCTTCGGAATGCTGTGTTCGGGCGTCCAGCTGGAACTGAACAGCTCGTTTCCGTGGTCCAGCTGGAACTGACGTGGTAAAAAAAACTTAGCGTTCAAACTGATAAGGTAAAGGCCTTGCAGAAACATCCCCAGAGTCACATTGCTGTCGCAATCATAGTCACTGCTTTTACATGATAAATTAAATTCCGAGCGAGATGTGCAAGAACCATCAGAATCGCTTTCTGTCGCCGTCGCTGACACTCATGTGACGTCATATCCAAGAGCAGTTAAGCCATGCCAAGATTTAGTTGATTACCTCCCGTTTTCTTGATTACAGGTGAAAATGCCCACTTTCGCGGATCGATTTCGTGTGATCGGAGAGAGCGAATCGGATGTTTATTTTACCAATTTATCAAACATTTCATATTTCTGCATAAGCTGACCAATTATCGAATTAACGTTCAATGAAAATGAAAAGCCACGCACCTATACAACTGGTCTGTGGTGAAGTTGATTGTGCCCCCATTTTTTATTTGAACTTCCACAAGAAGTTGTTCCTGTGCCCATGTGTCAGTTTTGAAGCATCCTTTCGTGGTGATGTCTCCTTGTTCGTTCTGTGTGTTTCTGTGTTGGTATTTGTGCTAAGCAATTTGGTATTGTAAGCCCCATTCGTTTCGAGTTATGGGCGAGCAATCATCTGATCCTGGAAGCATAAAATGTCCTGCTTATTCATTATTTGCCGTTTCAGTTCCCCACCTCATTGAAGACTTTCCTCCACGAAATGTATATCCCATAGGCTCAAGCTTTGTATACCACCCGAGAACAGATTGTCTTCGATGACTTATCACATCCTTAAAGCTCTGGATGAAAGAGATGGAGAAAGATAGGTCACAGAGGTGGAGATAGTGTGCATGGTTGGTTTGGGACATGTATGGATTTCACGGGGGTTGACAGCAGAAATGCGCGCATAAACAAAGGATGCATGACAGCTTGAGACATTTTGCTTTACCGTTTGGAGGAGATTTTGTGTTTGTTGTAAAAATGTTTTTTTTTTTTTTTTTTTTTCCGGTTTTAAAAGTACTCTAGAATTCTTTTGATGTTAATTCTCACTAAATGAAATAAAAATCACAAGATTTCGCCTAAAACGTGACAAATCTTACTTCAATAATTGCAGATTCTATCGACAAAATGTTCAGTTGATAAAGTGTTTTTCGTTCAAGCGTTCATGCAGGAAAGAAATGCTGGATTGTCCAATGTACAGCTAATGGTGCACAAAATAATGACGTGATTTTATCTATAGTCCTACAGGAACAGAACATTGCCCACGCTCAGTATAAGAGAGTTTTCCACAATCGTTATTTTTGTGTTGTGCATATTATTTTCAATCACTAGCTAGCTAGTTCAGTGCTATATCATGTGACACTGTGGTTGAGGCAAAAGCTTAACTGTTATCATAAAAAGGGGCTCATGGCCATTTATGTTGGGAACACTGGTCGATTCTGCTTTTTAAAAAAATTCCATACGTGCACTCCCGCATGTGTGCGTGTGTGGTGTGTGTGTGTGTGTGTGTGTGTGTGTGTGTGTGTGTGTGTGTGTGTGTGTGTGTGTGCGCGCGCAAGCGTGCTGTCTGACGGACGTGCGTGCGTAGGTGCGTGTGTGCATGCGTGAGTGTGTGTGTGTGTGTGTGTGTGTGTGTGTGTGTGTGTGTGTGTGTGTGTGTGTGTGTGTGTGTGTGTGTGTGTTCCGTGCGGTTGGTACGATTCATATCAAGTGGTCAATTTATAATCAATGTTAACAGCTCGTTCCATTAAGTGGACTGCATTATGTGCGATTTTTTTCCCCTTTGTCTGTCTCCGCCTCTGTCTCTGTGTGTCTATGTGTGTTTGTGTGTCGCTCTATGTCTGCGTGTCGGTCTGTCTGTCTGTCTAATTATGTCTGTCTGTCTGTCTGTCTGTTTCTCTCTCTCTCTCTCTCTCTCTCTCTCCTCTCTCTCTCTCTCTCTCTCTCTCTCTCTCTCTCTCTCTCTCACTCTTTTTGTGCGCACACACACACACATACACACACACACACACACACACACACACACACACACACACACACACACACACACACACACACACAGAATATGTGTGAGCGCGTGCGTGCGTGAGTGCGCGCCCGCGCGTTTGTGCATGTGTGTGTGTGTGTGTGTGTGTGTGTGTGTGTGTGTGTGTGTGTGTGTGTGTGTGTGTGTGTGTTAGAGTGCTTGTGCATAGAGAAAGAAGAACAAAGTATAAGTTTGTGAGTATGGGTTCAAGAGCCTGTATGCTATATGTAGAGAGTGTCTGATTCTGTCTACATGTAGAGTATGAATCTGTCCCGTCTATATGTAGAGAGTATGTCTGAATCTGTCTGTCTGTATGTAGAGTAGAGTATGTCTGAATCTGTCTGTCTGTATGTAGAGTATGTCCCGAATCTGTCTGTCTATATGTAGAGTATGTCTGAATCTGTCTGTCTATATGTAGAGTATGTCTGAATCTGTCTGTCTATATGTAGAGTATGTCTGAATCTGTCTGTCTATATGTAG
This sequence comes from Conus betulinus, assembly GCA_016801955.1. NCBI lineage: Eukaryota > Metazoa > Mollusca > Gastropoda > Neogastropoda > Conidae > Conus > Conus betulinus. The sequence goes on along the minus strand of JADBJO010000605.1, from coordinate 610,814 downwards.
AGTATGTCTGAATCTGTCTGTCTGTATGTAGAGTATGTCCGAATCTGTCTGTCTATATGTAGAGTATGTCTGAATCTGTCTGTCTATATGTAGAGTATGTCTGAATCTGTCTGTCTGTATGTAGAGTATGTCCGAATCTGTCTGTCTATATATGTAGAGTATGTCTGAATCTGTCTGTCTGACCAGCCAGATGCGAACAAGCGCTTTTCTCTCTCTGTGTGTGTGTGTGTGTGTGTGTGTGTGTGTGTGTGTGTGTGTGTGTGTGTGTGTGTGTGTGTGTGACCAATCCATGCCTCTTCCTTTCCATAGACCCATATGTCTGGATTGTTACGTAGATTCCACTTACTGCTGGTTTTCTGGGACAAGGAACAGATTGTGTGATACATGAAATCAGCACCTTTGCTTCGACTGAAGCGAGACGAGTGAGAGTGGGAAGAATGTCGCTTTGGGATCAATTTGGAAGAAACCCAAGAAAAGTCAAAAACTGAGAACAAAAGGGTAATACTCTAAAGCCCTCCACTTCTATTCTTGGAGAAATAGCGTTGCGCTGAAAGAGGAAGAGAACATTGCCTGTCTGGTGGCATTTTGTTTGTTGTTGGTTTGTTTTGCCCCCCCCCCCCCCCCCCACACACACACACACACACACACACATACATTTGCCTTCTGGCCCTCGAGTTTATCAACTTTCCTTCAAAAGTTTCCTCACACGCTATACAAACTTTTTTAATGGCTGTGTTTTGGTTTGAAAGAAAGACAGTCACGTTTTAATGGAACCAAAAGAAAAGAAAAAAAAAAAAGAAAATGTTCAGTCAGAGAAAGACCGCAACGAGTTGGATCCTTACAAAGTTGTCCTTTCGATTAGTGCACATGAAAGGAATTGTCAGCAATAAGACGGTGCTTACAAGAGAATTGTCAATGTAGTTTTTTGCTTTTTTATTCACGTTTTTAAACAGACCCACATGGCACGGAGCCTATCTACAT
>JADBJO010000605.1:599833-602333 GCA_016801955.1 Conus betulinus | reverse complement strand
CAATTAAAGTAGTTGAGTCTTGAACCTCGAGTCCTCTCTCTCTCTCTCTCTCTCTCTCCTCTCTCTCTCTCTCTCTCTCTCTCTCTCTTTTTGCCCTTTTTGTCTCTGTCCCTTCTTCTCCGTGTATATGTCAATAGTGGTATAGGGAGATAATTTCAATTCTCTTGTGAAAAACGACATTTATCAAGGTATAGCAGTTACTTTCACGTTAAAGATCCACTCAGAACACTCAGTTTCAAACAATAAATATCATACGAAAACTCCACACCCCACACCCACACCGTTTTCAGGTGAAATTAATATTCACGTTGTGCCAGTTTATTGATTTCCAGGAAATAGATCAACTCAGATTCAAGAGACAATGGCTGTCTTTGTCTACACTACTTCTTGATTTGTGAAACTATGTTTTTTAAGGGCTAGTAATCACCAGAAAACAGGTAATCAATGTGGGAAAATAATTGTGTTCGTCGAAAATCATTTCTGACATATGAATACGTTTGCATGTCAGCCGTTCCTCGTGATTCTTAGCTGCTTTTACATGTGAAATTCTTACATGTGCCATGCTCATATCTTATCAGTGACTGTCACTGTTTCCAGGATAAAAACCACGGATATGTGCCATTATTTATGCCTGTTGCTCAGCTGAGCCTTCTTGTACCATTTCCTTTCAGGAAACGAAACATGGAACAGGGAACAGTTTGTTTCTCTCGCCTTAGGGGGACATCGCTGATCAAAGCTGAGCTGAAGTGAAACATTTGACACTTGACACTGACTTTTTAGGTGTCTTCTCATAGTTGTTGTGACTGACGATTTTTCATCTGGGGTTAAAAAAAAAAAAAAAAAAAAAAAAAAAAAAACAGACTGCGTTGGTTTGAGGATTTCTGTGACTCCGTTGCCGTACGTGTTAATGGCATTTTTGCGAATCCATGTGTATTTCTTAGCAAACGGGACTTATATACTTTTAGACACCCATTTTTGCATATGTTTGGGGCAGTGGAATTTCCCTGTATTGGGCATACCTGGCCAGCTGTATAAGGGTGGTTCAAGATAGGGAATAACGTGTATGTCGATTTTGACCCAGTGACTGATGCATTGAAGATAAAGCCTTATCAGGGTGAGAATCTCTACAGAGTTATCTCCCGCGCCATCACAACGGAGACTGGGATGGAGGGAGTGGAGCTGGGGGGGGGGGGGGGGGGGGGGGGGGGGGGGGGGGGAGGGGGGAGAGAAGAAGAGAGGGTAGGACAGGAATCTTATTTGTTTGTATGTTCTGTTGTGTTTCGTTTCTCACCCCCCCCCCCCCCCCCCCCACACACACACACACACACAACACCTACTAATGGAAATGACTAACAATTTATGTGTGCATCTTACTAAAAGTAACCGCGATAGACTTCTTCAAAAGTTGTTTCCGAAGATTCATTTTTGGAAGAGTAAAGATACAGACCACGTATGGTATATACTCGAAAAGGGACAAGAACTACAAACTAACCAGAGAAGAACGGCTTTTTTATCATGAGCGATTGTTAAAGAATCGTCAGCGTCGACAACATGCTGATATCTCTGACCTGATCCACACTGCAGGAAAGAAGACAGGTAGCCTGCCTGTCCATGATGGCGATGCCAAAGTCCTCCTTCAAGAGTCAGAAGCAAGTCGCCAGCACCCGAAGCCTCTCATGACAAGATCCAGGGGCCTATGACCAGTAACTCACCTGTACTCACTTGCTGATCAGGCCAACAGCAATTAAGGGATTCGAACTCTCTCTCCCAACACAGACACCTACGGTGAATGCCTTCAATGCAATATGTAACCCTACCCTTTCCCCTGGTCTCACATCATTCTCCCCCCCCCACCCCCCCCCCCCCCCCCTCCACCCACCCCACTCCAAGCCTTACCCCTATTGATGTTCGCTCCCGTATCGTTTCGTTAGCTGACAAGACTTTGGAGATACAACGGAAGAGAAAGAGGCAGAAAACGTTCTCTGCCGAATTATTTATTTTTTTTTTAATGACTCAGTGTTCTAGCGAAAGGACTTCAACGTATGTACTCTTGGTCGATATTTGTGAATTTAACCTTTTACTTTTTTTTTTTTTTTTTTTTTTTTTTTTTTTTTTTTTTTTTTTTTTTTTTTTTTTACTGTCCCATCCTCTGTACCACCTCAGTGGCAGTGCAACCCACGTCGCTCATTCCGACACTCCGTCCACAGCCACAGCCCGGTCAGTCCTGCCGCAGCCCGGGCACTGGCAATCCACAATGTCAAGTCGTCAAGAGGCAACCCACCGGAGGAGACACTGCACCGCTGCCGAGTCACTTCAAAGTGTGGGGTAAGAGGAACAGTCATAGATCCTTTCTGTGGGCAATAGAGGGACAAAGTGTGGAGTGGTAACAGGAGCAGTCATAGATCCTTTCTGTGGGCAATAGAGGGACAAAGTGTGAAGTGGTAACAGGAGCAGTCATAGATCCTTTCTGTGGGCAATAGAGGGACAAAGTGTGGAGTGG
>JADBJO010000605.1:552333-564833 GCA_016801955.1 Conus betulinus | reverse complement strand
GGCAAGAAACAATAATTCAGAGTACGAACGCACGTATGTCTGGGGCACACGTGGAATCACAACACCAGCTTTCGGAAGAGAAGGGTCGGTTTAACCATTAGCATCGATGACACATATACATATAGCATGCATCCAAAGCGAAAAATCGACAGAATAAGTGGAAATTTGAATGACTGATTGTCGACTGAATGACAGGAAACGATTGAGCATAGCGCCAGCAGGCAGATATTCCGGCGGCTCTACCCAGGTGGACAGCCCTTGGAGTATACGGAAGAATGTATTGTAAGATGCTTAGAATTTGGCCCCTACGTGAGGGCAAGCGCGATTTCAGTACTATCAATACAATAATAATGATGATCACTAATACCAGTGATGATGATGATGATGATGATGATGATGATGATGATGATGATGATGATGATGATGATGATGACGGAAGACGAAGAAGAAGAAGAAGAAGAAGAAGAGAAGAAGAAGAAAAGAAGAAAAAAAGAAGAAGAAGAAGAAGAAGAAGAAGAAAGAAGAAGAAGAAGAAGAAGAAGAAGAAGAAATGAATGAATGAATGAATGAATGAATGAATGAATGAATGAATGAATAATGAAAGGATAATCAAATAGTCATACGATCAGCATGCATCTTGTGAACTGGCGCTGAAACTGAGCGGCTATTGCCTGTGTGTTTTGATGTGGAACTTTTGCTACATTGCTGTCGAAAATTGTTGTTGTTGTTGTTGTTGTTGTTGTTGTTGTTGTTGTTTCTTCTTCTTCTTCTCTTCTTCTTCTTCTTCTTCTTCTTCTTCTTCTTCTTCTTCGTCGTCGTCGTCGTCGTCGTCGTCGTCGTCGTCGTCGTCGTCCCATTCGCAGTCCCGTCGCTGAGATAAACTTGGCTGTCCTTTTAAAGCTCTGGAAAGCAGCACCGTGCCTTCAGGAGCATCGTGGCCACATCCGGCCAAGGCCGGTGTCTCAGGTCACCTTGGACTTGAGTGGGCAGTCCTGCACGGTGTGCTGAGTACTGTCTGCTCCACCAGCTCGCACAGTGAAGGGGAGGAGGCATCCTTCCGATGACTGCAAACTGTTTGACCAACAACGTTATGACCTGATGACAAGGATCACCAAACCAGATTGTCCACCAAAGACTAACATGACAAAACCCTCCGATCTCATGTTACCGGACTGCTTCTAACCTGTACTTGCCCAGTATATCCTGTTGTGTGTTTTTTTTTTTTTTCTCTTAGGAGACAGAAAATTTAATCAGACCCTGAAACACATTATGCTTTTTACTTTTTGCTATTCATGCGATGTTGCAAGATGTGACAACGTTGGAATTAGCTTAACTGAATGTCGTTAACTTGATCATCTCTGCCCCACAAAACCTCTGGTTTTCATATGGCAATAGAATATGTTCTGTTCTTGTTCTTGTTCATTTCTTGTTCTTGTTCTTGTTCTTGTTCATTTCTTGTTCTTGTTCTTGTTCTCGTTCATGGCTGCTAAGCCTTGCATGTCCTATGCTAAATCTGAAGATGAGGATCTGGTCGGACAGGACAAGGGGAACCAACCAAACAAAAGACACAGCATATGTATCCAGCCCATGGGTGTAACTTCAGGGCCACCGTTCCCTGGCGAGCGTCTCTCTCCCTGGCTGCTGGATAAGGGAACAGTTCCAGGATGGGAGATTAAATTGACCGTAGAAGCGGTTGCAGACCGACAGGCGACTATCTCCATCTGGCCAAGGTGTTAGTTACTGTACATGTCTTATGACGAAACCGTCTCAGCGATCAAAGACTACCGTGGAAACTCTCGCTACGGGTTTGGATGCGTAGCAAACACTCTCCCTCCCTCCCACTCCTCCCTCGCCTACGCTCCCAGAATGGGACATACGAGCCTAGATGCAAGGATAAGATAACGCAACCAGCCAAGCAAGCAAGCAAGCAAGCAACCAATTAGCCAACCAACCAACCAACCGACCAACTGACAAACCAGCCAACCAACCAACCAACAAGGCAACCAACCACCAACCAACCAACCAACCAACCAACCAAACAACCAACCAACCAGCCAACCAACCAGCCAACCAGCCAGCCAACCAACCAACCAACCAACCAACCAGCCAACCAACCAACCAACCAACCAACCAACCAACCTACCTACCAAACAATCAAACAAAAGACCTCGCGGGCTGAATTCGGAGAAACTTGGGTACACGACACTCTCTTCATTGTCCACTATGCTACATTAGAGGGGGTTTAAAAAGTAAGATGAGTCATATATCTAGTAACGTTCATCGATTGATCATCATGCCAGGCCAAAGCCTTACGTATAAAATGATAACTGACTGTATTCTGTGCTACGGGTTGCCAGCGTCTTGGGCAGGTAAAAAAACACATTTTTTTTTTAAAGCAGTATGGATGCCATAAGCATAAGTCAGAGAAAAGAAAGGGTAACGATCTTAGTGTCTGAAAAATTAACTTGATCAGTCCAAGTCGGACACCTGGATACAAAATAAAAACTGAATATAACTTTCTTGGACACAGTTTTCCTATGGGGTAGACACGATCATGCTCATTGTATGTTCTGTAATGATTGCAATAAAGAAAGCATTTTTTTCCATTCCAGATCGGATATGTTGGCAGCTGTTGAAGAAGATGGTCTGATTCCCTGATAACGATTTCAGTGTCAAATGGTTTGCAGGGAGGGTCAAGTGCTGGAGACCATGGATACATGCTGGCCACTGCCAGACGATCAAATGCCCACCGTCCCAAAATGCCAGCTGGAACAGTTGCACTGAACCGCTGACTGCCAGACTGATTCACTCAGCTAGCTGACAATGACATCCAACTGCCCGACCGGTTCATTCTAAATGGTTGTCAGTGACATCCAACTGCCCAACCGGTTCATTCTAAATGGTTGTCAGTGACATCCAACTGCCCGACCGGGTCATTCTAAATGGTTGTCAGTGACATCCAACTGCCCGACCGGGTCATTCTAAATGGTTGTCAGTGACATCCAACTGCCCGACCGGTTCATTCCAAATGGTTGTCAGTGACATCCAACTGCCTAAAAACGGTCATTCTAAATGGTTGTCAGTGACATCCAAATGCCCAGCTGACTCACCCAGTGTGACAGAGACATCCAAATTTCCAATGGTTTATTCTAAATACTTGTCAGTGACATCCATATGCCCAGCTGGTTCATCCAACATGACTGTCAGTGACATCCATATGCCCAGCTGGTTCATCCAACCTGACTGTCAGTGACATCCATATGCCCAGCTACTTCACCCTGTGTATGCCACAAAATTGTCAGTGACATGCAAGCGCCCTGCTGGTTCATCCTAAATAACTGTCAGTGACATTCACATGCCCAACTGGCACACCCTAAATAAATGTCAGTGATACCCATATGCCCACTGGGTTATCTTACATAACTGTCAGTGACATCCAAATGCCCCGCTGGTTCATCCTTAATAATTGTCAGCGGCATCCAAATGGTACACGGTACAAAGACCTCACCGACATCCTACACGTCCTTTGTTGTATATAGCACACAGTACAAAGACCTCACCGACATCCTACACGTCCTTTGTTGTATATAGCACACAGTACAAAGACCTCACCGACATCCTACATGTCCTTTGTTGTATATAGCACACAGTACAAAGACCTCACCGACATCCTACACGTCCTTTGTTGTATATAGCACACAGTACAAAGACCTCACCGACATCCTACATGTCCTTTGTTGTATATAGCACACACAGTACAAAGACCTCACCGACATCCTACATGTCCTTTGTTGTATATAGCACACAGTACAAAGACCTCTCCGGCATCCTACACGTCCTTTGTTGTATATAGCACACAGTACAAAGACCTCTCCGGCATCCTACGCGGTCATTATTGTACATAGCACAGAGACCAAAGACCTCACCGACATCCGACACGTCCTTTGTCGTTTATAACACAGGTGCCGTGATGACCACGGTCCAGTCGTCCTGAGGGATACCCTTGTACTATGCGATGGTCACCAGGTCTGGCACTTCTTTAACATAGTGTCAAGGCTCTCTTCAGGAATGGAGAGAGGGGAGGGGAATAGAAGGGGGGGGGGGGGATGAGAGGGAAGGGGTGATATGGGAATGGGAGCCTTTGCTTTGTCTGCTTTTAGTTGGCATGATTAATTCATTTACTGTCCTCTTCCAAAATCAACACCTTCTCCTTGTACCTCGAGGTAATCTCTCTCTCTCTCTCTCTCTCTCTCTCTCTCTCTCTCTCTCTCTCTCTCTCCTCTCTCTCTCTCTCTCTCTCTCTCTCTTTGTTTATTCTTATCATTGAATTCCTTGTTCTTGCTGTTTCTTTCTAAACTGCCCTCGCTGTTGCTATGTAGTGGTCTTTTCTGTTATCGTTGGTTCTGTCGCTGATGTGCTGTTGAAACGTTTTGCTTTGTTTTTGTCGCAGGGTGTGTGTGTGTGTGTGTGTGTGTGTGTGTGTGTGTGTGTGTGTGTGTGTGTGTGTGTGTGTGTTGTTGTTGTTGTTGTTGTTGTTGTTGTTGTGTTGTTGTTTGTTGTTGTTGTTGTTTGTTGTTGTTGTTGTTGTCGTCGTCGTGGTCGTGGTCGTGGTCGTTGTTGTGTGTCTTCAATTTAACGTCTTTCCATATTAAGTGATATTAGACGAAGAGAAAGGATGTGGAAAGGGGGAGCATGAGGAGGAGGTGGGTGGGTCGGTTATCTTGCAATCATATCCAAAAAAGCCTCTTTGCAATCTTTACAATAAAATGAAAATAATAAAAAAAAAAGAAAGGTTAGGGAAAACTAACTGTAATTTAACTATTTTGAATCATAACACAAACTATTACAAATGCCCCAGAGGACTGCGTAGTAAACAGTTCGAAATATTCAAACAACAAACTAAAATTCTCAAGGATACTGTCAAAAGAACGTTCAGAAATAGCCTGTAAAACAGGTCTTTTTCACGTTGAGTGAGTGTGCGATAAGTGCTTGGTAAACATTATTCGCCAGATGTTGAATTAGAGGTGGCAAATTTGTGGAAACAGATGTAACATCCCATTGTAGAACTGTCATAGATGACATCATGAAAACAGGCAGGGGTGGGAAAGAAAGCAAGCTAAATACAATTGCTTTCTGACTTAAAAATGACGAACAAAAAGGGAAGAAAGTTAGTTAAGGGGGAAAATGAATTCACTGTCAAAATTAATGTAGACTTGTAGCCCACTTAGATAAAAACACATACACTTTGAAAATAAACAGTAAACAAGTGGGTAGTTTTTGCTCCCATAAGGAAACCTAACACTGAGTAACTTTTATTCAAGACTGGCACAGCCTTTTAAACTTAAATAAAGTCAGACAAATACAAAGACGAACAATGTAATAGTGGGGGAAAACAAGCGCAGGCCAACAACTAAATTGTCTTCATAGTAATGACTTGACAAAACTTTGAACTTAAGGAGGGAGGGAGGGGGGGGGGGGAGGTTGAAGATGTAAAAACTGGGAACATGAAATTAAGAAAATATATTACAGATATGAAAACTGTTTACTGGCCGCATAAGGGTACCATCGCAATCCCTTTTAGAGGCAGATATATTTGTATTGCCTGCTCCGAGGCCTTCCGTCCACTTTGAAAATGCTCAGATAACGGAAAGAACAACAACAAAAAGTATCCCTTAAGGTGGGAGGAACAGAGTTCATCACTGACATTTCCTCAAAAACCGCATTAAAGGTCTCTCAGTTGTTGATTTAGAACCACTCTGGGCAAAGCACATCAAACATGTTCCACCAGGGACCTCCGGTTCCAGGGAAGGGCTGGTGACTTCTCAAGTCTTGATAGTTTCTGGGGTGTCTCTGTTTCAACAGTCTGGCAGTCTTCTTTGGTTCTTTTGTGTGTGTGTGTGTGTGTGTGTGTGTGTGTGTGTGTGTGTGTGTGTGTGTGTGTGTGTGTGTGTGTGTGTGTGTGTGTGTGTGTGTGTGTGTGTGTTGGCTGTTGTTGATATATTTCGTGGCGTATGCTTGCTTTGCTAATTGCACTCTTGCGCATGCTGTTATTTACACTGTCCTGGCAGTGATTGTTGTCTAGTATGTTGAGGATTTTATCTTGTCAGCCACTGTACGACGTGGGCGTTTCTCCCTCTTTCCCTCCCTTTCACAGTGCCCTTCCCGGTCAGCATCGTGGGAGGAAATGACGTCAATGGCGCACAGCATGATTGCTAATCCCCAGAATGCACATGCTTTGAATGGCCTGCAATAATGTTGAAATAAAATCAACATACTCTCTCTCTCTCTCTCTCTCTCTCTCTCCTCTCTCTCTCTCTCTCTCTCTCTCTCTCTCTCTCTCTCTCACTCTCTCTCTCTCTCGATCACACTCTCTCTCTCCTTTCCTTTCTCGTTCTTTCTCTCTCTCTCTCTCTCTCTCTCTCGCCCTCTCTCTCTCTCTCTCTCTCTCTCTCTCCTCTCCCTATCTCTCTCTCTCTCTCTCTCTCTCTCTCTCTCTCTCTCTCTCTCTCTCTCTCTCTCTCTTTCTCGCCAATACTAACATCTATCTTTCAGAGATCGACCCGCGCATCTTACTGAAGACTTTACCAATGGATTGATCATTTTTTACGACTGGCAATTATTCAATTTGCTCATTTTCTCGTCACATCTTTATCAGATTCACCTCTCTCTCTCTCTCTCTCTCTCTCTCTCTCTCTCCTCTCTCTCTCTGTCTCTCTCTCCATCACATGCACACACACACCACACACAACACACACACACACACACACACACACACACACACCACACACACACACACACACACACACACCACACACACACACACACACACACACACACACACACACACACACACACACACACAGTCGCGCGCGCGCGCGATAGTGTACAGTCAGAAAGCACGTAGGTGGAAAGGGCATAGATGAAAATGATGCACCACAGAAAGAAAGAAAGCTCGAAAGAAAGAAAGAATTAAAACTTCAAAAAACGAAAAAAAAAAAAATTAACGAATGGAAAGAAAGAAAATAAAAACGAGAGAGAGAGAGAGAGAGAGAGAGAGAGAGAGAGAGAGAGAGAGAGAGAATTGAGAGAGAGAATTGAACAATTGAAACAATTGAGAGAGAGAGACAGACAGACAGACAGACAGACAGACAGACAGACAGACAGACGGGACAGACAGACAGACAGACAGGCAGACAGACAGACGGACGGACGGACGGACAGACAGACAAAAAAAAAAAAAACAGTGACAGATGTCAGACACAACGCAAGGAGAAGGGAAATAACACCAGTGAAGAAAAAAAACCATACGTTTACGACTCCTATTTCAGACTAATGATAGAGCCTGATAGACACATGTCTGCCGGAGAGGGCGCTGCGACTGGGGCGGGGGTGGAAAAGGATGATATGTCAGGCATCGGAGTACAGATCGGGAAGGGGGGAGGTGTAGGTGAAGGGGGAGGGGCCGGAGGGCCGGAGGGGAGGGGGGGTGGGGGGAGGGGGCACGCGCAGGTGGAGAGACATATGTTGCGGCTATTTCAGGTTCGAATTAGAGTTGTTACAATTCGTGACTGGTTTTCGTAGAATAAAGTAAAAGTAGATTGTCAGTTGATGAGTGTGGGGGAGTCTCTGTTTGGAGCTCGATCGAAAGACAGCTAAGGTTTCAAGGCTGTAAAAAGATGTAGGCATCAGAAAGAGAGAGAGACAGACAGACAGACAGACAGACAGCCGGAGAGCGGAGGGGGCGGCGAGGGAGAGAGAAAGAGAGAGAGAGGAGAGAGAGAGAGAGAGACAGAGAAGAGAGAGAGAGAGGGAGAGGAGAGGGGGGGAGGGTGGGAGATGGGAGAGAGAGAGGGAGAGAGAGGTTTAATGCGGGGGAGAGACAGAGACGGAGAATACGGACAGTTTGAGGTGTGGTTTGGGCATTCCAGGGCCCATTCACACAAAGAAGAGGCTAAAGAAGAAACATAGGGGGGGGGGGATCGGGGAGGGCGAGAGACACGGGGGGTCGGGCGCGGCGGAATGGGGGGGGGGGTTTTTTTTGGGGGGGGGGGGGGGGGAGGCGGAGAATGGAAATGGAAGAGAGGCGGCTTTTTTTTTTTTTTGCATACGGAGGCCGATACTCCTGCGGATACTCCCTGTATAGACAGGCAAAGATTAATCCCCATCTACTCAACAAAGGGAGTGGAGTTTTGTGTGTATGATTTTTTTTTATCCTGCCATAAAGGCAGCCATACTCCATCTTCGGGGGAAGGTGCATGCTATGTGTAACGTGTTCACCCATGCCAACGGCCAAACTGGCCTCCTCTTCCGAAAGTTGGTGATGGGATTTGACGTGTGGCAAGATGTTATGCGTGCGTTCACACACGGAACCTCGGTTTATAGTCTCATTCGAAGGACTGTATGGGAAATGGAGTTAGAACCAATGTTAACTCCGAGAGAAAAATCCCCCTGTACCGAAACGGTCCGGCGGAGATTCGAACCCGCAACCCTCAAGATCACCAAGATTACGAGTCCGGCGCTCTACCCACTGAGCAATTCCGGCCGGCCCTAAGGAGACGCTTATGATAAATGAATGTCGGAAAATAAAGCAGGAGAAACTGGCCCTTTACAGAAAAAAAAGTTCATCAAGCCATGGATTCCATATCGCGGTAATTACGAAACGTCATTGAGACTATCCACCTCATGCAGTCATAGGCATAATCCACACATGATCCAAACACCACATCACCACAGTCAAGATGGATTCTGCAGAAGATTTTCATTGCCAGCATCTCTCCTCATGATGGAGGTGATTTGTGTGACTTTATTGCAGACATGGAGAAGACCGTACGTCCATTTTCTTGCCCTTTTCTTGAAGATCTGCCAATATTTGTGAGCAAAACGTGGCTATGTTGACAAGATTCTGTATTGTCCTGTGTATTGTCTGTCTCTACAGTGTGCTGAGTGCTGTCAGTGATACAAATGTGTTAGTTTCTTACAGTCACTCAGGGTTTGTGCTCTTTATCAGTCAGCATCGACTTTTGAATGAAATTCTGTAATAGTACTTTCACGTTCAGTTTTTGCATCCTTGGCAGTACCTACTCCAACACATTGGTACTAAACCTATTTCTGCCAGACACATCAACTGAATGAGAGAGAGAGAGAGAGAGAGAGACAGACAGACAGACAGACAGACAGACAGACAGACAGACAGACAGACTAGCAGCAATATCACACATTTACCCTTACATACTCTTCTTCCTGAAGTTCATTTAAGAAAAGCAACTTTCTGAAACGAGCAGAGCCGTAGGTTTCTCTCACGTCTGAGCCAGCTGCCTCCCGCACTTCAAACAGAAGAGTACATGGGTGCAAATGGGAGACTATTCTGGGAATATCCACATTTGCAGTGGCTTGCCAGCGGGATGCACGCTGGATAGCCCGGGGAACTGTCATCCGTTGTTCATCAACAACAACAAAAAATAGTATTATATATATATATATATATATATATATATATATATATATATATATATTTGGCTTGGCTGTCGACAGCTTGCCATCCACCATTAAAGTGTGGAGAAGTCAGCGCTTCCAGAAATGACGCGCGCACACACACACACGCACGCACGCACACGCACACACACGCACGCACGCACGCACGCACACAGTTTGTTTTAGTTTCATCAAGGAGGCGTCACTGCGTGCGGACTAGACCCCATACGTTATACCACATTCGCCAGATTTTGAGATCACACTGCGCATGATTTAAAACCGATAGATAAATTAAATCATGACTGAGACGAGAGAATTTAAGAAGAGGGTCTCATGGCTACGATGTTGGAGATGTCTTGACCTATGCATTAGCCCAACGCCCTTGTCAGACTTGGGAGCCTAGCTAAGTCTGGCTGTTCCATTCTTATTATTGTATATGATGATGATGGATTCTCCCGTCGTGTCAGACGGATGAGTGGGCAGGCAGGCCATCTGCTGATGTGAGTCCCTCGTGTGGGAATGAAGACCAATTCCTGAGGCAGAAAAATCGTCCAAAGACACTGCATGGAATGGAGTCCTGCGAGGATGGGCCCCGTTTCCTCCGATTCCTCTTTCCATGGATGGCAGCTGCTCTGTTGCGCTGAAAGGTCTTTGTGCCCTGGGTACACTGTTGCGTCCACTGTGTTCTGTCCAGGGCGACATCTTCCCAGGAGGCAGTGTCGGTGATGCAGCTTCTGAGCTTGGCCTTCAAGGCGTCTTTGTATCTCTTGAGAGGCCTTCTCTGATCACGTTGTCTTTCCTTCAGTTCATAGAGCAGCATCTTGGGAATTCTGCTGTGTCCATGTGGACAACAGAGCTGGGCTTTTGATGAGTATATACGTGTTTGGTAAGCGTACATGTGTGTGTGTGTGTGTGTGTGTGTGTGTGTGTGTGTGTGTGTGTGTGTGTGTGTGTGTGTGTGTGTGTGTGTGTGTGTGCGTGTGATATGTAGGCATTACCTCCAGGTGACTGTTAAAAACAGCACAAATGTGGTGGCTGTGCTTATAGGCTGAGCAATTCGTGAACACACTCTCAGGCTTTACGATCAAAGTGAATCATGGTACAAATTGAACACAATTGCCCTGTGCGGAACTGTATCCCTAAAGCAACAATTCAGCTGTCATTCGTATAGCCGCTCGTTATTCTTTCGTGTACTCAGACAAACTGAAGACGCGGAAAAAAAAAAAAAAAAAAAAAAAAAAAAAAAAAAAGCAAAATTATTATGCGAAAATCCAGATTTTCTTCTCGATTTAAAAGACGTTTTCGGGCAAAAGAGCGCAGCATAGTTGCAGATCATGCCTTTCAACTAGCGATCACACAGCCCCCATACAAAATCAAAACACAACAGCAATCGTAACCAAAGGCAATGTGAGAGAAAAGACAACTCTCTGATACTTTAAAGCTCCCGGAATGATGATACCGTACAGAATTCTAAGTAATGTTTGGTGTTTAAGTAGGTGTTGTAACAAGCCTGATTCTTAACCGCCCTTGTATCCTTTCACTGAATGAACAGGTGATATCTTCAAGGATTGAGTGAGAGAGGGCTTGGTAAGAGAAGAGAGGACCTAAATCAGGGAGACAGTTAGGTCGTGTGAGTATCAGTGCTTGTAGAGGGCGGGGGACAGATTCTGATAGCAGCTTCTGTTGTCTGTAAACAAAAGGTGATTTGTTAGGGTTCCTATCGATGGGTTATTGCTGCCACCACGTTTTTCCTGGGCGTTGCCAGCACGACCAATAAGAAGGTCAGCCAAGACGCACCGAACCCAATGTGCTACACCTCCTCCCAGTTGTGGAGAGAGCCGAGTCCAACCTGCTGTTCGTAATCAAACTTGATGCAATTAAACTGGGGTCAAGGGTGGACCCTTTCATTCCCAGCGGCGAGTCTGTCTGCGGGTGAGGGGGTCAGAGCGTTCTGGTCAGTGCTGTCAATCACAGTGATTGAGGTCCTGTGGCATTGACCCGCGGTCAGATCACCACGGACGGACATGTCCATGCAACTGGTAGCAGTGTTTGTTGCGCTTCTGGTCAATTTGCTGGCCATTATGCTCCGCTGAGGGTGATGAAGGTCCGCTAGGGGTCAACAACAAGGTGCTGTACGACTTCAGCGCTACCCTCACTCAAGAGTTATCGGAGAATGGCCAGAGTTTCCCAGAATCAATAGTTTAGTTGAAGGCGGACGTGGTACTGAATTCGGTGAAATAAAGACTGTTGATCAGAAATTACGATAGTGTCATTTAAATCTAACGTCTACGCCCACCCTGTGATGATATGGCAGACAGGGACAATCATCGCAGCGCACACACACTCCCACAGTATACATTATACAGTATACAGTATACATCGTATGGTATACAGTATACATCATGCAATATACACTATACATCACACAGTATATACAGTCTGCGGCACACATACGCCATCATCGTCATCATATCGTCGTCATCCTTCTCCTTATCTTCCTCGTCCTCGTCGTCATCAGAATCGCCGTCGTCGTCATCGTCATCATCATAGTGGTCGTTGTCGTCGTCATCCTAATCACCATTATAGCAGATGTCGTCATCATCGTCATCATCATCATTATCATCATCTTCATGAGAGGAGCCAAAGTCTAAATTCAGGTTAAATTGTGCTGAGCTCCCGTGTTCTCATCGGCAATGGTCATCGCTCATGTCTCGAGCGCACTCGGCGGCAGCACAGACCGTGACGGACCCATCACATCCACGCTGACATACCGCAGAGCGGCCGATGTTGGTACACGACTGGGAGAGTCCGGGGAGGGAGAGGCGGCAGGGTGGAGGGACACAGAGACACTAGGAGGGGCTGTGTTGTGGATTGTACAATCAGCGCTGCAGATGCTGGGAGAGTCCGGGGAGGGAGAGGCGGCAGGGTGGAGGGACAGGGACACAGGGGCTGTTGTGGATTGTAGGGGCTGTTGTGGATTGTACAATCAGGCGCGGCAGATTGTGGGAGAGTCCTGGGGAGGGAGAGGC
>JADBJO010000605.1:531176-543676 GCA_016801955.1 Conus betulinus | reverse complement strand
TGATGCATATCACACGCACGAACGCGCGCGCGCGCGCGCGCACACACAGACACACACAACACACACACACACACACACACACACACACACACACACACATGCACGCACGCACGCACGCACGCACGCATGCACACACACACACACACACACGCACACACGCACACACACACACACACACACACACACACACACGCACGCACGTACGCACACACACACGCACGCACGCACACACACAGCACACCACACACACACACACACACACACACACACACACACACACACACACACACACACACACACACACACACGCACACACACACACCACACATGCCTGTATGGGTTTACTGACACAAAGACTGGGTGTAATATTCAGCTATTTATTTGCGTTCGTTGACACAAAGAAGAGAAAAAAAAGGTTTTGACGACATGAGGGACAGGAGAAAAAAGACGTGTTTGTTTACTTTTTATTGAACAGAAAAAATTAAGGTGATCATTGGCTTGATTGCATGAAAAAACAAAAGAAAAAAGTGTAGCAATCAGTAGGCTTTACTGAAATGAAAGGGCAAAAAAGGGAATTAATTAGTGTTTGCTGACAAGAAAGAGGAGAGAAAGGCAGTGCACTCATTAGTCTTTATTGGAGAGGGCAAAAAAAAAAATGGATGGAATTATTCAAAGTTGCTGACTAAAAGACAGGGGACAACATCCCGGTGTTTACCAGTGTGATTTCAACGCTGCTATATGGCTGTGAAACCCGGCAACTGAGGACCACCCCAAGAAAAGAAACTCGACGCTTTTGACATTAAGCGTCCACGTAAGTTCTTGGGGCCTCAAATGGTCAGACTTTATACCAAATGAAGGGGTCAGGGAGAGGTCAAATCAGCTCCCCGTGTCAACCATCAGACGGCGCCTCCACTGGCTGGGTCATGTCTTGAGATAACCCTCATCAAGACCTTCAAAACAGACCCATTAATTCGACCCTAGCAGACCAGAAAAAAAAAAGAGGAGAACCCAGGATGAGCTGGCGACAGACAGTGGAGAGAGAGCTCAGACCCATTGACAGAGGATGGAGTGACACCAGCAAACTGGCTGAGGGCCGTGCACAGTGGAGCGCCTTGGCTGCCTCATGCGTCGCAAGACGTGGGAGTATCTAAGTACAATCTGACAATGGAAAGCAAAGTAAGACATGTACCTGGCTTTGCTGACATGAAAAGACAAGGGAGATAATCAAAGCCTTCGGAAGTGTTTACTGACTCGAATGACAGGAGATAAAGGAAGCCATTGTGATGGGTTTGCTGGCACGAAAGGTTGAAGAGATAACGAAGCATTAATTAGTGTTTGCTGAATTGAAAGACCGAAGGAATTAACAAAGCATTCTGTAAAATTTGCGGACGTGAAAGATGTGGGAGAAAATAAAGCTGGCATGAAAGACATAGGAGAGAATAAAGCATTAATCAGTGTTTGAGGATATGAAAGGCCCGAAAGATATGGGAGATAATGAAACTGGCATAAAAACAGGGGAGAGAATAAAGCATGAATTAGTGTTTGCTGACACGAAAGGCCAGAAAGATATTATGGAAGATGATAACACTGACATACAAACATAGGGGAGATAATAAAGTATGAATTCATGTTTGCTGACGTGAAAGGCAAGAAAGGACAGTCATGCTCTTCGTCAGCTTCACCAACATGAAAATAGTTTGTGCTCCCACTGCTGAAATTAGGACTACAAACAGACCAACCTGAATGTTTCGATGCCAGAGCAATCAGAATGACTGGTAGAAGATTCACGAAACCGCGAAGAAAGAGAAACTGCAACAGCACCCAACCCAATCCTCCTCACAAAAAAAAAAAATGAGAAAATGAATCACCATTTCTTCTTACACTCATCACCACTTTGATCATCACCGCTCTCGATCACCGTCACCATCGTCACCGTCACCCACAAGGCAGCGGACGACAAATCAATCGGAGCACTGAAGCGAGGACTGATGGGCAGACAGGCGGTTTAGAGACGTAATAATCAGCGAACCAACAGAGCGAGCAACTCAATCCCCCCCCCCCCCCCCCCCCCTTAGGTATTGTGATTCTTAGGCCATTCCTCCATCCCCCTCCCTGTGTTTCCTCCCCCCCCCCACCTCTTCCTCCCCTGCCCCTGAAGGATCTCCTGCCTCCCCCCCCCCCCCCCCCCCCCCACCACCACCACCACATCACCACTTCCCCAATTTCGAGTTCTGGCTTAGGAGAGGAAAAAAAAAACCCCTGAAGGGATCTGGTGAAGAGAACCACATCAAAAACAGGTCATGTCTCAGTGGACCTTATTATAATCTCTCAGGAAACAAGCAGTATAGGCGAGGTTTTTTCTGTTTGTTTGTTTGTTTGTTTTGTTTGTTTTTTTTGTTCATTTGGGTTTTTTCNTTTTTTCGGGGGTGTTTGTTTTTGTTTGTTGTTGTTTGTGGTTTTTGCTTTTGGCTGTTGTTTGTTGTTTTTCTTTTAATCAAATGAGGCATGCACAAATTGCGTTTTGATCTTGACCCACAAACTTAGAAAGGTAACTGTATTTGCAATAGAAAGAAAAGCATTATTTTCCCTTTTTTTCCGAGACACGTTCATTATGAGCTATGACTGGTACTAGGGTTGGGTATATGAGGACTGAGACAGGTCCATTATGAGTTACGATGGGTACTACGGTTGAGTATGTGAAGACGGGTTGGAAGGAATGGATGGGTGCTAGGATTGGGTATATGAAGACAGGTTGGAAGAAATGCATGGGTGCTAGGGTTGGGTATATGAAGAACGGGTTGGAAGGAATGGATGGGTGCTAGGGTTGGGTATATGAAGACAGGTTGGAAGAAATGCATGGGTGCTAGGGTTGGGTGTATGGAGACAGGTTGGAAGGAATAGATGGGTGCTAGGCTTGGGTATATGAAGACGGGTTGGAAGGAATACATGGGTGCTAGGGTTGGGTATATGAAGACGGGTTGGAAGGATGGATGGGTGCTAGGGTTAGGTATATGAAGACGGGTTGGAAGCAACAGATGGGTAGAACAAGGAATGAGGAAGAGAATAATCAGCCATGTTTCCTGAGGAGGGTGGATGGCGGAAGGGAAGTCATGATAAGCTACATGGTTCAAATTGTACATCATTCATTCTGGGACAGTTTACGTCATGGATTCATTATAAGTAACAGACTGAAAAAAAAAAGACTGACCTGTAAAATAGTAACAGTTGTCAATATGGAAATATTGCTAGATGAAGAAACACAAAACGTACGTATCCCTATACCTCCCAGCTTCTTCAAATTACCATCTCGCTTTTATCTTCCTGTGGTACTCATCTATTAAATGTGAGTTGCATAGGCAAATGCCTTTCTGTGTTGTTGTTGTTGTTGTTGCTGCTGCTGCTGCTGCTGCTACTGCTGCTGCTGCTGCTGCTGCAAATGGTGATGATGATGATGATGATGATGATGATGACAGTGATAATATTGTCAGTTTTTTTTTTATTTTGCACGCAGCACAAAATGTTCATCTCGGGTTTGTGAAATGAATAGAGAGGTGACGATCTACGTGATGATGAAAAGAGTTGATAAAGTCATTACCTATAATGAAGGCCAACTGAAGGGAAACATTGTTAGCGTGCTTCAGATCCTTCAAGGTGCCTTGTACAAACCTGTGAAACAATCTCAATAGACGGCATCCGACCTTAGTCAGTCATCCAGATTTACATTTGTAAATGTTCCACTCTAAAACATTCCAGGCTTTTTCTTACTGATTGCAGAAAGAGTTTAACGGATGTCACTGGTGCACTTAACATTGTGAATGGTTTGAACTGTTCATGGGGGACTGCTTAAAGAAAATATCATTTCTTGGATTTGAAAAAGGAATGTGAAAAAAAAAGATTGTGCTCAGGGAAGTGAACAGAGGTTTCAGGAGAAACTGATATCAATCTAGATTGCAGTGGATTGTGTGTGAACATTCCAAATTTATCAGGTACCATAAAGGGATATGATGAGTAATCTGAGAAACATCAGTTAAGAAATAGTCCGGCGAAGGTTCACTGAAATTTAGCAAGTGGAACACTTGAATGCAGTGTGACCCTCCAGCTTGTAGTCTGAAAGTGATGTTGTGGGTCTGAGTCGCATACTTTGATGTGAGTGATCTTATCTTGGTGGTAAGAACCATGAACTCCAAGAAGTGCATTTAGATGCTACAAGTCATCTCCACGTATCTGCTCAGTGAATATTACCTCAGAGGCCATAGGTCTTCCAGAGGACAACACCTCCATTCACGAACCCAAACCAGTCCATCTAATTCTGCTGTGACCAGCACAGTCAAACTATCTCAGCCCCAGTTAAAACTGTCTGGGTGGTGTTGAAAAACAAGGTTATAAACCTCATGCATCATATTGTGGTGCGGGTCGAGGTGCTCCTTTGGTAGTTTCAGATCCTATTTCACTGTCTGCCACGAGATCTAATGCTTGTTCTGAATCAGAAAACCATATGGCCCGATACTCAGACATCAGAACTTCAAACAACAACACTTAAACAGCTTTTTTTAAAGCTGGCAAATATCGTTACTCTGTTAATGTCACAATGATGAAAGCATGATGCTGATTTGACACGAGGCTGCAAGCTTTGTTTGGATATCAAAGTTAACGTTCTTCGCCTCAAGGAGGAAAACATACTGCCCCATGTGACACAAGACAAAACAGACAGCATGAAACACATACTGCCCCATGTGACACAAGTCAAAACAGACAGCAGGAAACACATACTGCCCTATGTGACACAAGACAAAACAGACAGCAGGAAACACATACTGCCCCATGTGACACAAGTCAAAACAGACAGCAGGAAACACATACTGCCGCCTGTGACACAAGACAAAACAGACAACAGGAAATACATACTGCCCCATGTGACACAAGTCAAAACAGACAGCAGGAAACACATACTGCCCCCTGTAACACAAGACAAAACAGACAGCAGGAAACACAAACTACCACATGTGACACAAGACAAAACAGACAGCAGGAAACACATACTTCCCCATGTGGCACAAGACAAAACAGACAGCAGGAAACACATACTGCCCCATGTGACACAAGACAAAACAGCAGGAAACGCATACTGCCCCCTGTGACACAAGATAAAACAGACAGCAGGAAACGCATACTGCCCCATGTGACACAACACAAAACAGACAGCAGGAAACGCATACTGCCCCATGTGACACAAGACAAAACAGACAGCAGGAAACGCATACTGCCCCATGTGACACAAGACAAAACAGACAGCAGGAAACGCATACTGCCCCATGTGACACAAGACAAAACAGACAGCAATGTTTGATGACCTGATCTGTCTGCCCTGTCCTATCCCTAAACTGACGCAGTCTCACACTGTCCATCCTCGTAAACAATAGCAGTCGAGTAAGTAATGTTTTGCAAGTGAACAGTTATTGTTGTTGTTGTTGTTATTGTTGCTGCTGCTGCTGTGTTGTTGTTGTGGTTGTTATCATCATCATCATCATCATCATCATCATCATCATCATCATCAGTAGTAGTAGTAGTAGTAGTAGTAGTAGTAGTAGTAGTAATAGTAGTAGTAGTAGCAGTAGTAGTAGTAGTAGTAGTAGTGTTTTTGTTGTTGTTGTTGTTGAGTATTACTATTATTGTTGTTGTTGTTATTATTATCATAATTGCTATTATCGTCGTCATCGTCATCATCATTATCATTGTTATTGAGTATCCTTACATAGCGCTTATCCTCAGTTGAAGACCGTGATCTAGGCACTTTACAATCCACGCTTTCCTTCACACAACGGGCTGCCTACCTGGGTAGAGCTGGCTGTATCGTCTGCTGGCGCCACAGTCGTTTCCCACGTCGTTCAGTTTATCAGTTAATTCACTTACCATTTACGGTTTCGTTCTTATGGTGCATGCAATGTATAAGCCATACAAACCGTATCAACGGCCAAACTGGTCGTCTCATCCACAGGTTTGTGATGAGATTTTGTTTGTGTGCAAAATGCTATGTGTATATTCACACACGGAACCTTGCTTTATAGTATCATTCGAAGGGCTTTCTGGGAACGGAGTCAGAACCAGTGTTAACTCTGAGGGAAAATCCCCCTGTTCCGAAACGCCCAAGCACAGTTTCGAACCTGCGACCCCATGAACACCAGGATCACTAGTCTGGCGCTCTTCCAACTGAGGTGTTCCAGTCCTCAATACCACATTGTTCAACACAGTCTCATTTTTACATGACTTAAGTACACAGAATTTCATTCAAAGTGATGTGAGTGATGATAAAAACACTGTCATCGTCAAGTCCAATAGGGCAGAACAGTAAACCATAAATGGTATCTTTCTCAGAATTCAGGGACAAACGAACATCATCTTACCACTTCTCTTTTTACTGAATTTAACATTTTTTTTACGCTGAACTTGTGTGAAATATATGTTCCTGTTTACTTGCATCGGGTCAATACGTGTTCCTAATGTAATGCCCAAGAATCTTTTTCAGTGGAGATATATGTGTCTTTTTGCCATGGAGTGTTGCATAGTCTAACTTCACAATTCGATCTCTAATCTGAATAATTTACTGAATCATTGAATAGAATATTGTCAGAAAAAGTAATCAGAGAAATCTTTCCTTTTAACTCATGAGATTTTTTGCTACAAACAGCACAAGGCAATTTAGACTTTGCTAGCGAAATTTTTGTGCACTGCTACAAAACGAAGCCTTGTTCAACATCAAGCTTTTTGGTATGTGCATGCAATACCAACGCGCATAGAGATATACCCGCCTTTTCGAAGTACAGCCCAAATAACACCTATTCCGGTTCATCCCAAAAGTTAGGGCTAACGCTAAATGAAACACACCTCTACCCGCTTTAGCAGGCCTCTTGCTGTTTCAGCAAGTAACTCACATCTTTAGCCAGTAGAGATTTAGAGTTCAGATTAGTTGTGCGTAAATATCGTGCCGCGTGTGCACATTTTTATGACTTTTACTGCTAGTTCATTAACAAACATGAAGAACAACATGTGTCTGCAAGTGTTACCTTCTTTCACCCCATGGGCGCAGTAAATGTAATCCATCCATCGTCTGGCTCTACGTCCAGTCCTAGCCTTTATATCATTGATATACACAATTTGCCTTTTGTTCCATTTTTTTTAAAGGATGACCCATACCATGTTTCCTTCTATTGAACGCCTTTTCAAATCAGTTAACGCTATATTTTGTTTACAAATGGAACAACATCTTCAGTTGCCTGCAAAGTAAACACAAGGTCAACTATAGAAAATTTCTTTTAAAATCCCCTGTAGAATTCCTTTGCAAAACGAAGTTCTTTTATCCCTTCTTGTCATGTAGTATTTTCAACTTGCGTTACACATTCTATAGCTCAGGTCACAAAAGAATGCCTTTTAATTGCTATGATTACTTATATTGCCGTTTTTTTAAAAAACATGAGTACACAGAAGTGTTCTACAAAACCGCCAGCTAACCAACACCAGCGTATATTTTTTGCATTTTCCCAGTCATTCCACCTGCCACTGCATTTTTCCTTTCATTCACACCCTTTTCAGCACTTTCTGATCCCTCACGTTCTTACAAGTTTAATGGACGCATTCTGTTGAATATCAACTTGCATCTGATGGACAGCATTTTCATGCAAAGCTTTTTGTAATGTTTTAAATGATCTTTCAAGTATATCATTATCTCAGTTTTCCATTGCTTTTCTTTTCAAAAGCGTCGATCTGTATTCATCTGTATTCCCTTTCGAAGGCTGAAACAGACTGCTGCATTCTAAAGATAAAAAAAATACGTAGGCGGATTGCCACAAAACCTTTCCATCAAAACCAGACCAATGTGTTCAAGAGTTTTCAAAAACTAGCCATATTTCTTTTCTTTACAAATATGATGCTGTTCAGATGTACATGTATGCACGTACGCACACCCACATCATCACGGAGTGACATGACATGGACAATGCGCACTTCCAGGTCGTGCACAAAGCAAGCTTTCCCCTCCTTTCTGCCATCCTTTAAACATGGCCACCGTTGAGGTCTGGCAGCATCGATTACTTTTTCCTGGAAAGATTCGCTGTCTGTGTTTTTTGGTGAAATAGGAGCACACGTTCGTTATCAGCTCATCTGTTCTGTCAGTCAAACGCAATCAGCAGCTGTAATGTCTGGAACGGTCATTGATGTTCATATTTTTGTCAATAACAAGAATGGCTATTCCAGGACAGAAGGCATGTCTGACACTGGCCAATTGCTATACACATATAAAAAACAGGGCACAAAAGTAAATACACAAAATCAAATTTTCGGCAACATCCCTCTAAGATGTTACGAGCTGTGAACAGACATAAACAAAATGCACAAAAGAGTAATCGAAGTCAAACTGAGAATAACAACGTAGGCTCTAAAAGAATAATAGGAAAATAAGGACACTTCACGGTCATAGAACAGGTACAGCCAGGCTGTTGTTTTTGATGTTGTTGTTGTTGTTGTTGTTGTTGTTAAACTTTTTCTTTCCAAACCCCTGTACTTTGCTAGGAACGGTCTGAGCTGTCACAGTCTCATTAAGTGACCACTTCCAGAATTCTGTTTCATGTTAAGATCAAACTGATTAAGGCCGATCTATGTTGCGCTCTCTCTCTCTCTCTCTCTCTCTCTCTCTCTCTCTCTCTCTCTCTCTCTCTGAATGGTTAAGGAAACTACAAACACCCGGAGTAAGTGCAAAATATTTCGCTTTATTGAAGCTTCTTCAGTTGCAACCATGGACCGAACTGAAAGAATGAAACATCGAACTTAAAACGTAACACCTGAATTAAAATCAAACACGAATCCTATTTAAAAAAGCACGGGTTTTTCAATACAAAAGCTCAGTACCTGAACATGATCAACACACACCACACTCCCTATACCTGAGCGCTAGCGCGCATGCGCACATGTATAACTTCCTGAACAATACTGAAGGCAGGCCCGTGAATCACCGCAATAAAAGAATAAAAATAAATGAGAGGAGGGAGGAGGAACAGGGCGTGGAAAGGGTGGGGAGAGGGGAGGAGGAAGAAAGGGGGTGTAAAGGGGAAAGCCTTAAGTTTAACCTAGTAAAATTCAACTGTAAGTATTCACACACACACACACACACACACACACACACACACACACACACACACACACACACTCTCTCTCTCTCTCTCTCTCTCTCTCTCTCTCTCTCTCTCTCTCTCTCTCTCTCTCTCTCTCTCTCTCTCTCTCTCTCTCTCTCTCTCTCACTCACACATGCACACCTACACACATTCAAATTTAACCTGGTAAAACATGACTGTAACCATCAAACACACACACACACACACACACACACACACACACACACACACACACACACACACACACACACACACACACACACACACCATGTTTCACCAAGGAGAATCTGGCTGTAAGCTTTAAAACACATACGCACCAAAGACATACACACTCACACACATACACACACATGTACACATATACATACACTCACACCCACAAACACACACACACACACACACACACGCGCGCGCGCGCGCGCACGCACGCACGCACGCACACACACACACATACATATACACGCGCCCACTCATCCACACACGCACACGCACCAACCACCCCCACCCACCGACCCACACACACACCGGGGCTAATCCCAGACCGGGGCTAATCCCAGAAATTCAGTCCAGCCGGGTACATAGTTTTTTAGTTTGTTCCTCAAGAATCTTTCCCTCTGCTTGCGCACTGTATGGGCTGCTGGTCCTGCCGCCCCGATCTGCTCAATCACGGTCACTCTCAGGTCGTCCAGATGGTGGTCTGTGCTCTGGAAGTGACGAGCGACCAGCGTTTCCCTTTTGTCCCCCTCCCTGGTCGTCGTTTGTCCTTGAGGTCCCCTGCACTGAGCCTTGATGTCTGAACGTGTGACTGTGAAATCGTTTCTTGACCGCTTGGCCTGTCTCACCCACGTACTGGACATCTCTGCAGCGCGCACAGTCCACCAGGTAGATTACATTCTTACTGTTGCATCCTACGTTCGTCCTGATGGTGAATTTGCTTGCGGTTCTGACGCTGCTGAAGGTGTGGGTTTCTACCAGATGTCGCTCACAGAGTACTCACCTTTTCGCTGAGCATTTGTAACAACCTGGCATACTCTGGGCTATGGGTGTGGGGTAGGCGAGAGGGCATCACGAGCCTTCTTAAGCTGATGCTTTTCCTTTCTCCAACAATAGGGGGAAGTGGCATGGTCCGCTCCATCCGTCGGCTCTGGTGTAATGTAGGCATCAGCTCTCTCAGCCACCTAGCTATAGGAGGGTGGGTGGGGTTGTGGGTAATAATAAATGGGACTCTGTCAGCTCTCCTTTGCTTGCAGGTGTATTCGAGTGTCTCCTTACGGGGAATGGCCGACACCTTGGCGATAGCTGCTTGAAGAAGTCTCCGTGGGTACCCCCGTCTTAGGAGCTTAGCTTCTAGTTCTTTACTTCTGGTCTGAAAGAGGTCATCTTCGGAGCAGATCCTTCTTAGTCGTAGGCACTGGCCATACGGGATACCTCTGACACAGTGCCAGGGATGGCTGGAGTGGAAAGGGAGATACATGTTCACATCCGTGGACTTTGTATGGACGTCAGTGACGATGCGGCCGTCCACTAGGCTGATGCTGACATCCAAGTAGGGCACGCTGGTACGGCCATAGTTGCAGGTGAATTTTATGGTTTGGTGTTGTTCGTTCAACCACTCGACGAACTGCAGAAGGCTCTCTTTTCCATGCATCCACAACAGAAGGATGTCGTCTATGAAGCGGCGCCAGTGTTGAGGATCGATGGTGTAGGGGGATGTGGATAACAGACGTTGTTCCAACCAGCCCATGAATATGTTAGCAATGGCTGGAGCCATCGGTGTGCCCATGGCTGTGCCCTGCATCTGACTGAAGAGTTCACCATCATACTCGAAGACATTGCTGTCAAGAATATGGTTGACAACCTGGAGAAGTGTGGAGATGGAGGGGATGTAGTCCGAGAGGTGTGTCTGGTTTTGCAGCATTTCACGCAGTGATACTGTCACCTCCTCGTGAGGGATACTAGGGTAAAGGGCCACTACGTCAATAGTGGCGATCAGTACCTCGTCTCCAAAGGGCTGCAGAGTGGTCTTCCAGTCCTCCAGGAGTTGCAGAACGTGAGTGGTGTCCTTCAGGTAAGAGGGTAGGCTGTGCCCGACAGGCTGAAGCCAGTGGTCCACCAGTTTGGAGAGACCTTCTGTGGGGCCGTTGACGCCGGAAACTATAGGTCGGCCTGGTGGGTTTTGTTTGTCCTTATGGATCTTGGGTAGATGATAAAAACGAATGTGTTCTGACGCTATCTTTGTCTATTAGTCCCCATTCATAAGTCTTGAGGTCAATGGCGTTTTCTTTCATGAAGCTGGTTCATGAGTAGATTTGATTTGAATCTGATGAATTTGATTCTCTCTCTCTCTCTCTCTCTCTCTCTCTCTCTCTCTCTCACACACACACACACACACACACACACACACACACACACACACACACACACACACACACACACACACATACACACACACACACGCACACACACACGAGGAGAGAGAAAGAGAGCAAGTCTTGTATTATGGCGGATTTGAATCTTTTCTTATGCCACACGTGTTGCAAAAGCAATTATCCACAAAACCAGACTCAACTCTCACCACCAAGACCCAAAACTCTTGAGCAAATGTGTGTGTGTGTGTGTGTGTGTGTGTGTGTGTGTGTGTGTGTGTGTGTGTGTGTGTGTGTGTGTGTGTGTGTATGTGTGTGTGTGTGTGTGTGTGTGTGTGTGTGTGTGTGTGTGTGTGTGTGTGTGTGTACGCGCGCGTGCATGTGTGTGTGTGTGTGTGTGTGTGTGTGTGTGTGTGTGTGTGTGTGTGTTAGTGTGTTAGTGTGTGTGTGTGTGTGTGTGTGTGTGTGTGTGTGTGTGTGTGTGTGTGTGTGTGTGTGTTTAAGTGCGTGCGTGAGTGCGTGCGTGCGTGCATGCATGCGTGTGTGTGTGTGTGTATGTGTGTGTGTTATGTGTGTATCGAGAGAGAGAGAGAGAGAGAGAGAGAGAGAGAGAGAGAGAGAGAGAGAGAGAGAGAGAGAGAGAGAGAGAGAGATTAAAAATACTAGATCAAACAACAATGTGGAAAACAAGACAACTACGGTACCGAAAAAGAAAGAAATGTTCAAGACTTGACGAAAATGAACCAAAGTAGGTGAAAATCATTCCTAATCACGACAAAGACCAATGTAAATTAGAACCATTCCCAATCACGACAAAGAACCAATGTAAATTAGAACCATTCCTAATCACGACAAAGAACCAATGTAAATTAGAACCATCCCTAATCACGACAAAGAACCGATGTAAATTAGAACCATCCCTAATCACGACAAAAGAACCGATGTAAATTAGAACCATTCCCAATCACGACAA
>JADBJO010000605.1:498676-526176 GCA_016801955.1 Conus betulinus | reverse complement strand
AGTGTACTTTACCTAATTATTCATCACACGTGAATCTGACGACATATCATCAGTGTACTTTAGCTAATTATTCATCACACGTGAATCTGACGACATATCATCAGTGTACTTTAGCTAATTATTCATCACACGTGAATCTGACGACATATAATCACTGTACTTTAGCTAATTATTCATCACACGTGAATCTGACGACATACAATCACTGTACTTTAGCTAATTATTCATCACACGTGAATCTGACGACATACAATCAGTGTACTTTAGCTAATTATTCATCACACGTGAATCTGACGACATATAATCAGTGTACTTTAGCTAATTATTCATCACACGTGAATCTGACGACATATAATCACTGTACTTTAGCTAATTATTCATCACACGTGAATCTGACGACATATAATCAGTGTACTTTAGCTAATTATTCATCACACGTGAATCTGACGACATACAATCACTGTACTTTAGCTAATTATTCATCACACGTGAATCTGACGATATATAATCACTGTACTTTAGCTAATTATTCATCACACGTGAATCTGACGACATATAATCAGTGTACTTTAGCTAATTATTCATCACACGTGAATCTGACGACATATAGTGACTGTACTTTAGCTAATTATTCATCACACGTGAATCTGACGACATATAATCACTGTACTTTAGCTAATTATTCATCACACACGTGAATCTGACGACATACAATCACTGTATTTTAGCTAATTATTCATCACACGTGAATCTGACGACATATAATCAGTGTACTTTAGCTAATTATTCATCACACGTGAATCTGACGACATATAATCACTGTACTTTAGCTAATTATTCATCACACGTGAATCTGACGACATATAATCACTGTACTTTAGCTAATTATTCATCATCACGTGATCTGACGACAATAATCAGTGTACTTTAGCTAATTATATCACACGTGAATCTGACGACATATAATCAGTGTACTTTAGCTAATTATCATCACACGTCAATCTGACGACATATAATCAGTGTACTTTAGCTAATTATTCATCACACGTGAATCTGACGACAATATAATCAGTGTACTTTAGCTAATTATTCATCACACGTGAATCTGACGACAATATAATCAGTGTACTTTAGCTAATATTTCATCACACACGTGAATCTGACGACAATATAATCAGTGTACTTTAGCTAATTATTCATCACAAGTGAATCTGACGACATATATAATCAGTGTACTTTAGCTAATTATTCATCACACGTGAATCTGACGACATACAATCAGTGTACTTTAGCTAATTATTCATCACACGTGAATCTGACGACATATAATCAGTGTACTTTAGCTAATTATTCATCACACGTGAATCTGACGACATATAATCAGTGTACTTTAGCTAATTATTCATCACACGTGAATCTGACGACATATAATCACTGTACTTTAGCTAATTATTCATCACACGTGAATCTGACGACAATACAATCAGTGTACTTTAGCTAATTATTCATCACACGTGAATCTGACGACAATACAATCAGTGTACTTTAGCTAATTATTCATCACACGTGAATCTGACGACAATATAATCAGTGTACTTTAGCTAATTATTCATCACAGTGAATCTGACGACATATAATCAGTGTACTTTAGCTAATTATTCATCACACGTAATCTGACGACATATAATCACTGTACTTAGCTAATTATTCATCACACGTGAATCTGACGACAATACAATCAGTGTACTTTAGCTAATTATTCATCACACGTGAATTTGACGACATATAATTACTGTACTTTAGCTAATTATTCATCACACGTGCATCTGACGACAATACAATCAGTGTACTTTAGCTAATTATTCATCACACGTGAATCTGACGACATATAATCAGTGTACTTTAGCTAATTATTCATCATACGTGAATCTGACGACATACAATCAGTGTACTTTAGCTAATTATTCATCACAAGTGATCTGACGTCCTATAATCACTGTACTTTAGCTAATTATTCATCACAAGTGAATCTGACGGCAATATGAACGGTGTGCCTACCACCGCTGAAATGCACCGAGCAAGAATTGTTATTTTTTTACCCAATTCTGATGAAAATTTCCCTCTGAAAACGACTTCGTTTCGGCCCAGTTAAGATATGCCACAGTTCAAGTGTGGCTACGTGAAAGGGTGTTCTGACTGGCTGATTCGTTAGACGCTGTCCATGCTGTACTGCCTGTCGATCATTCTGACAACGTGCATGGACGTGGAGAAGAATCCCGACGCCTTCAGCAATACAAACTTGATGCAAGACATACATACTGTTGTGCACACTAGGTTCGTGCAGATACTGGAGGAACTCCGATTGCATTCTACAAATCTCTGCGACAAAAATGGATGCTATCTTCAGCTGCCTTCAAAGAAGTGTTAATCAACTAATCACGGATATGTCTGATTTACAAAATATCGGTGAGGATCACAGGAAAATGATGCACAACATGCAGGACGATAAGGTCAGTATCTTACAACGACTGGAAAGAATGGAACAAGAAATTAATATACTAGAGATGAATTCGATAGAAAAGAACTTGAAATTTTTTTGGTCTGCGTGAAACCAGTTTTGAAAACAACAGGAAAAGTGCGGAAATCGTAGTTGAAACTTTAAACCATTTCTCACCCTCTGACTCCTGGAGTCTGTCTGACATAGACAAAGCATACCGCGTTGGAAGCTTCAAACAGTCCTCCTCTCAACCACGCCCTTTAGTCGTTCGTTTCCACAGACGGTCAGACAAAATGGACATCCTGAGTGACAGCTATTTAAGGAACCTACTCAGAAGAGAGAATATCAAGATATCTGCTCATCTGACTGTACGCCAACGAGAAGAAATACACTGCTACCGGCATCAGGGGAAAAAACGCATACTTCAAGAATAGCAGGTTGTTTGTTCATGATCAACCACGTACATACACGTACAACTCAAAGGTCCACCCCAGACTTCAGAATTACGGCGAAAGACGGGAGAGACAGTCGGAAATCGTTTTACCAGACACAACGACCGGGTACCACAGAATCGTTTCTGTGACGATCGTCACAACGTATACCACGAGCGACACTCTGACACCTTAACCAAACATCCTGCCAACAATTCTGCGAGCTCAAGTGTCACTGTCCATCCCCCAGTGTTGGTACCTGGCACAAAACTGTACAGTGAAGCTGTTCAGTCAGCCCCTTCTGCCAGCAGTCATGAAGACAACCAAGAAAGAAGAGAACACAGTGGTAATGAAGAGCAGAGAGATGACACACAGGATAGGACAGACAGCATGAAGGACGCCGCTGAACGTCTGAACGACAGCCTCCATCCTGACCACGGGATGGATCACGACAGGGACATACCAGAAGTCAGCCTGACCCCCTGTGTTTTCTATGCAGACGACACCACCGATCAGCAAGTCTACAGACACCACAGCAGACAACCAGACGACATCGCTGTCAACCTGCCAGGCCGTAGAGGAGGTGGTACGACCCACTACTGCTACCACTGCCACCACCTCTTCCCCTGCCACACGTTCAGCAGTCACACCTAGTGACATGACCGCTGACAATGGTAACAGTGAGAAAAAAACAGGACCAACATGACACCAACAGGCAGTCTGCCTGGGGAAGATGACAACTCCGGCGGCATTGCTGGGGTGAATGACAACAGACAGACTGTGCCAGAGGGGAGAAAGATCTTCCCATTGCCTCTGTCGCCGTGTGTCAGACAGTGTATACCGTTCTGGATGTGGAGATGGCCCACTGCCTGAAGACGGCGCAACCTGTGGCACACCTGACACGACTGTCAACAAACCGGGTGACGCCGGGGATTCCCCTTCCCCTCCCCTCACCCCCACTCCTCCCAATCCCACCCCTTCTCGAAACCGCAAGGACAGTGCACATTCCACAACTACCGCTTCGCACGTGCAGAGCGAAAGACAAAGACATTCGCGCCGTGGAGAAATGGACCGCAAAAGAGGTCAGGGGAGTTCAAGGTCCCATTCCTTGTCACTTGACAGACAGTCATCTATTCCCGAGTGCTGGAGTGATCGCTCAAAGCCGAAAAAGCGAGCGAGTCGAGTCTCGGAAATCTGTCGTCCCTAAAAAGTAAAAATAAGAAATGAAGGTACGGTCCCGACCCTGATGTAAATACTCTGAAAAGTACGGTGTTTTCAATGGCATCCTATCAAAACTGAAAGAAACTAGCTTTGTCTCCATTATTATAAACTTCGACTTCATTTTCTGGTAGAAACTTTTCGTGGATTCATTCACATCTACTTTATTTCCATCCCATACAAGCTTTGTATCACCAGCAAAAAAATTATCTCTTCAGGGAAGGAAAAGTGGTGGGGTCATTGTAATGGTAAAAAACATCTTTTTGCAATTTATAAAAGAAATTCCAACAAAAATACGATAATGTTATCGTACTCCAAGCTGATAAGCGGCTGTTTGGAACTGCATCTGATATTTTCATTATTAGTGTTTACTTGAATCCAGTAAATAGTCCGTTTTACGACACTAGTGACGTGGACAATGGGATCTCTGCTCTTGAACAATGCATGCTCGATATTATTGAAAAAGAAGAAGACGCTGAATTATCCTGTGTGGGGACTTTAATGCTAGAACCTCTGATATCTTTCCTGCACAGCTGAGTGTAGACGATGTGATGTCTGAACCCCGCTTACCATGACCAGTGTATTAACTCTGACACTGATGATCAAACCTCCCCCTCCTCATTCTTCACAGGACACTGTGATTAATGATTATGGTAAAAAAATTACTTAATTTATGTACCGGTTTTGATCTGTATATTTTGATGGTGTTTTTTGTTTAGGAGACACAGATGGTTGCTTCACTTATATAGCTCCCTGGAAACAGTGTTATTGATTATTTCATTTTCTCTACTTCTTTGTGCTGTCTACCCAGAAGACTTTCTGTTTGTGAAAAAAAATTCACTCAAAGCACATGCCTGTCGAATGCGTTGTGGTGTGTAACCAGCAAACGGATGATGCTGAAAGTTAATGACATGCCTATTTTCAAACTAGTTTGGTCTGAAGATAGGCGAGAAGACTTCCTATATCAAATTAATTTACCTGAAAACAAAACCTCGCTTGAGCAAGCAAAACAGTTGATTGAAGTTGACATGGACAGTGCACTTGATTTGTTTCTGCCACCCTAAAATCTACTGCCTCTTGCATGTCTGTAAAGCAGGGTGGTGGTAGGACCATCAAAGGTAATGTATGGTTTGACTCGGAGTGCTATGAAAGTCAAAAGATACCAGAAAAGCACTACGCGATTTCAAACGTTTACAAAAAGAAAACCCCACAGAGGATGGACAAAATACTTTGAGAAGAGAAGGTCATATCAAAAGTTATTGGATTATAAGGAAAAAAAAATACAAAACCAAATGTTGAGCAGAACTGAACAGAATATAAAACGACTCCAGACAGTTTGGAAAAAAGTAAAACATTTTTCAACGAAAAGTAGAAAGTTGGTAATATTACAGATGTAGAGTGGTTGCAACACTTTAAGAGGGTCTTTGAAGTAGATACTAATGTTTCTGAGGATGACGATTCTCCGATTTTTGAACCAGACTTTGAAGAAGAAAATGATAATTCAGATTTTGGACCATTGAATGAGGATGTTACTCAAGAAGAAGTAGTAGGCTCAATTAATCACTTAAAAATAACAAAGCAGCAGGTCCAGACGGCATTTTGCCTGAATTACTCAAATCTTCAAGGGATATAGTTGTTCCTTTTCTTCTGAGATTTTTTAATGCTGTGTTTTCATCAGGTCAGTACCCAGCAGCTTGGACCGAGGCTATCATACAACCTGTGCATAAGAAGGGTAATCTGCACAAACCTGACAACTATAGAGGTATCTCACTTTTGAATTTAAGTGGTAAATTGTACAGTTACATAATCAATAAGAGACTGCCCAAATGGGTTGAATCTAAAGGTCTGCTAGGAGAAATTCAAGCTGGTTTTCGGAAAGATCATTCAACCATCGATCACATTTTTACTCTTTTTTTTTCGATGATTCAAAATACCTATGTAGAAACAGGAAATTATTTGTTGCTTTCATTGACTTCCGTAAGGCTTTCGATCTAATTTCACACGGAAAACTTTGGCCTATATTGTGTAAATCTGGAATTAAAGGGAAAAATGTTATTGACAATCCAAAGCATGTATAAAACTGTAAAAGCTCGAGTACGCTGTGGGATCAAGATGACGGAAACATTCACTTGCTACAAAGGCTTAAAACAAGGCGAGGTTACCAGTCCGCTACTTTTTTTTCTGTTCATTAACGAACTGGCCTCAGGAATAATTGAAAATGGACGACACGGCATTCAACTGAACCCTGACATGATTGAGCTGTTTATTTTACTTTTTGCAGACGACATTGTACTTTTATCAGACACAGTTGCTGGACTTCAGAACCAGCTCAATGTTCTTGCAATTAAGGCATCTGAATTAGATTTACATGTCAATCTTGACAAATGAAAAATAATCATTTTCAGGAATGGTGGCTATATTTGTCGACGTGAGGCATGGACATATAACAGCCTTCAAATGGAAGTAGTAAATTCTTACAAATAGTTAGGGTTGTTTTTTATTACCAGATTATCGTTCTCTAGGGCTCTGGAAGACTTGGCGACTAAAGCCAAGAAAGGTGTTATTGATATGTTCAAAACCTTTATGGAAGATGGGTGACTTTTCGGCCAAGATTTTTCTAAAGTTATTTGATGCTCAAATAAAACCTATCCTTCTATATGGCTCTGAAATTTGGGGACTGACTGGATCTTCTACAATAGAAAAAGTGCACATGTTTGCCTTGAAAAAGCTGTTGAGTGTTAGCCCAAGGACACCAAATGACATGGTATACGGTGAGACTGGACGTTATCCTTTATACATATTTTCTTACTTATCATGCATTAAGTATGGCTAAGACTTACAAGAATGGATCGATCAAGACTTCCGCGTAAATCATATGATATGCTTTTGATATTGTGTGATCAAGGTAAAGTATGCTGGGCGTCACGGGTTCGGGATACTTTGTTCAAATTTGGATTCGGTTTTGTTTGGGAGCATCAAGGCGTAGATAACATGCGCGGATTCCTGAGCTCATTCAAGCAAAGACTGGTTGACTGTCATAGTCAAAACTGGCAAGAACACATTCAAAAAAAGCAGTAGATTTAGTGTTTACCGTTCTTTTAAATCTTCTCTGTCGCTGGAATCTTATTTCACAGTTGTTAAAAATAAACACATCAGAGATGTTTTGATTAGGTTTAGAATAGGTGCCTCTGAATTACGTACTCATAAAATGAGATACGCTCCCGATCATCAAAATGATTTGAAATGTCCTCTGTGTGATGCTGGCCTCGAAGATGAAATGCATGCTATGTTTTTACTGCAGGTCTTTGAATGATTTACGGGAGTACATTCCATCTCGGTATACAAAGCATCCAACTGACAGAACCCTGGAAAAGTTAATGCAAGACGATGAGCATCTCCATGATTTAGGACGTTTTATTTACTACTCTAACAAACGCCGTGTATCACATGTGTAATCATATTATTAGCTAATATCGTATGTAACTGTTTAGCATTTGTGTTCGTCGTTGTTTTGCCCTGTTTGTTTGCTGTTGTAATTTGCAGGACACTATTTAGAAACAGCCATGTGTGTGTGTGTGTGTGTG
Source organism: Conus betulinus (assembly GCA_016801955.1). Lineage (NCBI taxonomy): Eukaryota > Metazoa > Mollusca > Gastropoda > Neogastropoda > Conidae > Conus > Conus betulinus. The sequence goes on along the minus strand of JADBJO010000605.1, from coordinate 518,446 downwards.
TGTGTGTGTGTGTGTGTGTGTGTGTGTGCGTGCGCGCGTGCGTGCGTGCGCGCGCCCGCGCGCGCGCGTGTGTGCATTAACACAAAGGAGTTGCATGTATAAATTGTAATGGGTCGGATGACCTTCTACAATAAATAATCTTGAGTCTTGAGTTCAAGCTTTCATGTTGAAGAGAACGAATGAAAAATCGGCCATCGCCATGCTGTCACCCCGTTGCAGAGCGGACGGTGTTATACTAGGTCTGCTCCTCACTCTGATGTACTGGGGCGGATTTCGCCTGCTATGTGGCGATGTGGAGCAGAATCCGGGACCAAGGACGGACAACCTCCGGCAGTCCAGACTGGCCAGCAGCGGTCTACACGGGACCAGCTTGGACAGAGGCAGTGGATGGGACAGCGAGCAGACGACTCCCACGACTCCTCCCATCTCACAGCAGACTCCGTGGGCAGACGTCATGGCGAAGTTGGACTCCATGACGGCAGCAAGTTTGCTGATGTGGAAAGGGGGATCAGAGAACTGATTTTGCAGTACACCACTTCGCAAACCATTTTCCAAGATCTTGTTCAGGAGATGGGGGTGCTCAGAGAGCAAAATCTTGAACTGTCACTGGAAAACGCTGATCTAAAGTTGATGAACTGGAGAAAAAAAAAAAAAAAGGCTGATGACCATGGGGTAGATCAAAGCGTAATAATTTGATTTTTTTACGCCATACCCAGGAGACCGGGTGAAACTAACAAGCAAAGTGAAAATAACTTGCATGATCTGATCACCAATAAGTTAGATAAATAAAGACTGTGCGGATTGTATGAAGAAGCATATAAATGTCAATAAGGAGAAGGTACCACGTGATTGGTTCGACCAGGAATGTGAAACCACTAAAAAAATTTTAAAAAAATAAAAAAAAAGTAAGAAGCCTTCTCAGAGTTAGTTGTAGGACATTAGATAGGGAGGACTGGCAAACGTATACCGTTGCTCGGCGTGAATATAAACTTTTGGTGGTAAGGAAGAGTAAAGAGTTTAACAATACATTATTGAACAAGCTTGTGACAGTAAAAACAACAACAACAAAAAACAAACAAACAAAAAAACAGAGAGAGAATTATGGAACATTGTCCGTAAAGCTTCCTTTAATAGAAAACAGCAAAAGAAACGAGATTACAGTTGACAAGTGGTTCCAGCACTTTAAGTTGTCATTAAAAATAGATGTAAATACTTCCATTTATGAAGATCCGGCTGATAGCAACAGTGATATTTACATGAATCGTCCTATTTCTGAAGTGGAAGTATTGTTGGCCATAAGAAAACTGAAAGTTTGGGAAAACAGCAGGTACAGATGGCATTATTAGCGAGTTACTGAAATATTCGAATGATCAAGTCGTAAATGTTCTCACAAAATTATTCAATACACTTTTTGACAATGGGGTATTTCCGAAAAAATTGGACAGAATCCATTATTTTACTATTGTTTAAAACAAGGAAATGTTAATAAAACCCAATAATTATAGAGGCATTTTTATTACTGATGTAAGCAGCAAACTTAATAGTTCTTTTTATTAACAACAGATTACAAGAATGGATAGACGAGAACAATATTACAGGTGAGTATCACGCAGGCTTTAAAAAAGGATGTCGACAGTTGATCACATATATGTTGTTAGCACTTGTGCAAAAGCAGTTTTCATATAACGGTAAACTTTATGTAGCGTTCATAGACTTTGAAAAAGCATTTGATTCGATTTATAGAAATCTATGGCCTATTTTATTACAAACTGGCATAACTGGTAAGTTATTTAAGTGTATCAAAGTTATGTATGAGAAAGTAAAATGTCGAGTAAGATGTGGTTCTAACTTCCTGATTACATTCGACGTACACAGCAGGAGTGAAAACAGGGAGACGCGTGTAGCCCTATGCTATTTTTCTGTATTTATTAATGAGTTAGCATTACATGTAATTAATGAGGGAAAAACATGGCGCTGTGCTCTCACGTACTGCATTTGAGTTTTATTTTTCTATTGGCAGATGATGTTGTTTTTAAATGTCAGAGATGGCTATAGGGCTGCAGACACAGCTAAATAACTTGCAACATGCTGCTTCTTCACTTCAATTGAAAGTCAACATGAATAAAAGTAACATAATAGTATTTCAGAAGGGAATTATCTAAGTGTAGAGAACGATGGCTATATGATGGCGTGGCAATGCCTATAGTTAATGTTTACAAGTATTTGTGAATATTCATCTCCACTCGTCTGAATTGCACTGCTGCTTGTAAAGATCTTGCCATTCGAGCGAAAAAAAAATGCGTTGTTGTGCATAGTTCAAAAGCTTGTGCTCTAAATAACCATTCCTTTGAACTGTTTACGAAACTTTTTGATACGCGTGTCCAGCCAGTACTGCTATACGGATCAGAAATATGAGGGTTAGACCAAGCCACTGTTTATTGTGAGTCAGTTCATTCATTTGCTCTTAAAAAGTAGTCAGTAGATATGCGTACTCCCAACGATTTAGTATATGGTGAAACAAACAGATTTCCCAGCGTATGTTAATGCTGCTGTTAACTGCCTTCGATATTGGTTTAAGCTATTACATATGGATGAACATAGGTTACCTAATATAGCGTACAAAATGCTGTATGATTTAGATGCTAGGGGAAAGAAGAACTGGGTTTCAAATGTGCGTGCTTGTGTATATAGAACGGTTTTGGTGACGTGTGGTTAAATCAAGGTGTGGGAAATGAAAATCACTTTATGACAATGTTTTGTCAACGTTTGATTGACTGGATTTTCCTAAAAGGGCACAGAATATTTCTTACCTGCAGACTATTCGAAATTATACTGATGATTTACTTAGAAAATGTGACGTGCATATTACATCCATTTCAAAACCTCCAACTATGCCCACAGTTCCTCAATGGGAGCATATTTCTCCAAATTTTGATATAGATTACACTACTCTGAAAAATAACACAATATTGATTTGATATCAGTAGAAGCAAAAGAACATCTTGAAAACACATATCCACATCATCTTAAAATCTACACGGAGGGTTCAGTTTTAGAATCTTATACGGAGCTGGATTTGTAATTCCCGATTTAAAAGTAAAACATTTGTTTAGGAATGAACGTTTCAGTTTTTCACTGCTGAACTATATACAATCCTTATGGCCTTATCTTGGATATCTGATCTTAATGTGGCGATTTACAGCATTCTAATCTGTGTTGACTCTAAATCTGGTTTTTTTGTAGCTTACGAAGCTGGGATGCATTGCAAGGAAATACTTACTTTTTTATATAGAATTTATGATACATTCCGTTATGGCGTAAGGAAATTTTCCATCCCATTGTGGTATCTATGGAAATGAAATAGCTGATAAATTAGCAAAAGAGGGTGCTCTTAGAACAAATCCAGATAGTAGATTAAAATTGGATAAACATGAAACCAGTCTCTCTATTAGAAAATTGTATGAACAATGAAAAACTTCCTGCTAAAACGAAAGTGTTATTATGTCACAGATCATTGTCCAGTATAATCTATAAAAATGCGTTTAAACTCGTGGAAAACTAAATTTTCTAAGGATGTAGATTGCGATTGTGGTCTCCCACTATCTATTCAACATATTCTTCTTTTGAATGTCCAGTTCTAACATCTTTATATAATATCTAAAGAAAGAAATTGCTTCCTTAGGGGCTTTACATGAAATACTTTACAGCCCCAAAATGATTGATATAGCAAAGGGTATATCGAGTTCTGTTATTATTCATTTGTTGTAATTGATGTATCAGTTTATAATTATTGTTTGGTCGTTAACAGGCAAACTGTCATGTATTTGTGCCCGCGCGCGCGCGCGCGCGCGCGCACACACACACACACACGCACGCACGCACGCGCGCACACACACACACACACACACACACACACACACACACACACACACACACACTCACACACAAACGCACGCACGCACGCACGCACACACACACACACACACACACTCTCTCTCTCTCTCTCTCTCTCTCTCTCTCTCACACACACACACACACTCTCTCTCTCTCTCTCTCTCTCTCTCTCTCTCTCTCTCTCTCTCTCTCTCTCTCTCTCTCTCTCACACACACACACACACACACACACATATATATATAAACACACGGGCGTGCGCTCGCGTGCATGCACGCACACACACACACACACACACACACACACACACACACACACCACACACACACACACACACTCATATAATGCACTTACACACGTACACACTTTTATTTATATATATATATATATATATATATATATATATATATATATATATATATATATATAGTCTAATATCACCATCGTTGTGAACAGATTAAATCAATCAAATCAAAATCATTTCATTGACCGTAGATGGCAAAACTGGAATAATCGCATTTACACTAGTGAAAGATTTCATTTGTATAGAAGGTTTTGTAATACCCATGACTTGAAGCAATATTTGAAAGCAAATATGGACCAAAAACTGAAGCATATAATGACTAGGTTTAGACTACTATGTCTGACTTGAATGTGCATCGTTTTAGATATGAACGTTGTAATAATTGCGATCTGATGTGTCCATTATGCCACATGTCCACAGTGGATGAGATACACTTCGTTCTTTGTTGTCAAAGGTTGAAAGAAATAAGAGAAAAGTTTTTTGAGCCTAAATATTGTTGACAACCTTGTTTATCTAAACTAACTCTACTCATGGCATGCACTATACCTGTTGTTGTACGAAATTATCGTTGTTTTTGTATAAGACTTTTAAATATAGAGAAATAGCTACTTCATAGTTTTGCATGATGTGCTTGCCTTAACCGTAGCCTTTGTATTGCATGATGAAATCGTATATTTGTACGTTTACCCCTTCATGAGGGGCTGAGGCCTATAATAAATAAACATTCATTCATTCATTCATTCATTCTCTCTCTCTCTCTCTCTCTCTCTCTCTCCTCTCTCTCTCCCCTCTCTCTCTCTCTCTCGTCTCTCTCTCTCTGCCCTCTCTCTCTCTCACACGGTGTCTCTCCCAGTTTTGCATCACGTAGGTGTTGCCATGTGCCTGCATGCGTAGGTTGTTGCCACTGCTGGTACCACTGGCCATCTATTCACACACATCTCGCGTGTACTGTACATGTTTTTGTTTGTTCATTAGTTGGTTCTTTTTCTCTCTATTTCGCCTTTTTTACTTTCATATTCAATTATATGCATTCAAAAATCATCTCTCTCTCTCTCTCTCTCTCTCTCTCTCTCTCTCTCTCTCTCTCTCTCTCTCTCTCTGTGTGTGTGTTTTTAAAACTGCTTATTACATTCCTCTTTTCTTCTTTGATTTAGCTCTGTATGAAAATCACATCCAGGTTTTTACATTTTGTGTACTTATTTCACAAAAAAGGCCAATATAAAAAGTAGGTGGCAAATGATGTTAGGAATTGTCAGACAACTGATTCTAAAGAATGTGACCATGCTCTTTTCAGTTCTGTTGTCTGACAGCCTCTCAAAAGAGCACTTCTTGCACTAAAATTAAATATTCAAAATGGCTGCCATAAATGCTGACATAAGGATTCTGTAACCAAACTTCCATTGTTTTTGCCACAAAAAGTTTTGTTATTGACTAATTATTGTTACAGTTTATATTCAAAGAAGAAAAAAAAAAAAACTTATTCCTTTTCTTAACATATTCAAGCAATTTTTTAATCGTAAATATACAAAACGACAAGCCAGTACAATATGACAGCAGTTACAAACAAAAATCAAAACGGAGCCATAGTTCACTTCTCTCCTTACTTTGCCTTAAGTAACAAAACAATCTGTTAATTAGAAACAAAAACATTTGTTCTTTTGTTTGACGAAATGGGTGGAAGAGAGAGAGAGAGAGAGAGAGAGAGAGAGAGAGAGAGAGAGAGAGAGAGAGAGAGAGAGAGAGCATTCAAGCACTTTTGAGTTATTTATAGTCAATAATTCTTTACCATTAAAAGCAAGACATTCACAGCCTATCAGAAATAGCTGTTTTTTGTACTTTCAAGAGGGAGTGGGATGTCAATGGAGAGGGAGGAGGGATTGAAAGAAAGGGAGAAGAATATTGATAAGACTTAGTGTTTATAGTTAAAGTCAATGGGTCATTATAAGTAAATCAAATCTATTGGTACTTCTCCAGTAAGTTCAATCGTTTTTGCTTTCTTTACTGAACTCTTCAATCTAATCGTGATTTTTGATTCAAGTCAGTCTAACGAATCTGTAAAAATTATACTAATCGTTTTTGCTCATTATGTACGTCACAATCACTGATACATTGTCTAGAACTCATACACTTCGTTTCATTTGTTGTTACAAACATTGTTGTCACTGCACTTGCATGCTACTGTGCAAGGAAGACTAGCTGCTCTGCACTTGCATCGGCAAACTAGTGCACTGCATTTTGCATCCACAGAATATCACATCAGTGCATGCTCAGGAACTGATGGGAGTGACTTGAGAACAGGAATCAAGGTGCCGCCTTCTAGTTTCCAGCCCATGGTTTCTGGCGGGGGGGGGAGGCAAGGGTGCTGCAGATGAGTTTGTAGCCAGATAGCTGTCTGATAGCGTGCCTCCTGTGTGTGGAAAAAAAACAAGGCATCACGTATTGGAGGCAGTGTTTCTGGTGCATGGGAGTTGCGAAAACAGGACTGACCGAGCCATGTTCACCGAGCCATAGTTTTGTACACCATACACACTGGAAATGAAGGCTTCAGCATTTCGCAGTGTCTCGTCTGCGAGAGTTTCTTTTTCCCAGTGAACTCAACAAATCAGGTTGCTGCAGGAAAAAACCTTCAAGCAAGTTGTCTTACTATGTCCAGCAAAGTACGACGTTGTGTCACAGCCCGTGAAAGCATGAAATCCAGCAAGGTTTGGAGTTTATCTCTTTCAATGGCTGTGGTTTCTATAACAGCATGGATGGGGATGTGTTTTCTGGATTTGGCAGTGCCTGCTTTTATCCAGACTTTGGGACACTTGATGCGATGAAAATGCACCAGCAGCAGAACTGCAACATCCGTGTCCCTGGAGGACACAACAATGCTGCTTGCCTCAGCGTCACCGTGTACACAGTGCATAATTATCATGGTGTCAGCCTCCTCGCGTGAAGCCTCCAGAGCACGTACATCTGTACTGGGGTTTGAAGACTCCACCTGTGTGACATCACTGAAGCCACCACCTGCAACAATAGTTTGGTCAACTGGAGCATGCAGTATGATCTGTCTTGACAAAAACTTCGCCAGGTCAGTCTTGTTATCAGGGTGAGAAATGTAGTTCTCCCACTTTGCTGCTAGGGGCACGTCTCTGCCTTCATCAATGTCTTTTTTCTGATTGGCTGAGAATCTTTACCTCGTCTTCTCTCGTATTTCTGTCTTGATGGAAGTGTGGTTGTATCTGTCAAAAAAACTACATCAATGCGTTTGAAACCTTGCTCAGCTTGATAAAGAGTATTGATGAAAACGTCTCCAAATGTAGTCTGTTGGGGTTTTCCAATGCTGCAGATCAGTGCCTGTCCATCAACACAAGAAGTATGGCATTGTCACTAAGAACAGCCTCATCCATGTTTGGTGGACACAGGTACTTAACGAGTGAGCGCCTGAAGCAGAAGCGCTTTTGAACCAGAACGTAGCGTCCCATTCACCTCTGCTAGTGCAGAGGGTACTTGCATCAGTTCGTGTTTTAAAACCATGGGAGGTCAACGTTTCCGTCCTGCCTGATAGGCAATGATCAATCTCTGAAGAATCTTCCTGTCTGCCTGTTTTGTTTTCTGTTTGGTACTATGCACATTCTTCTGGTTTACTTCATACAGACTTGCAAAAGTTAGTGGCTTGTTCTTTGTCAAGGCATCACGAAACTGTATCTTCCTTTCAGTATGAAGGAGCAACCTCTCATCAACAAACGTGTTCAAACTGATTTTGACCTTTCTGCTGTGCAGTTAGCAAGTCCTCCTCAATGCTCTTGTGGGCGAGATCTTTGATTTTTAATGTTTGGCAGTTCTTCAGGATCATCGCTGGAGAACAGTTTGAAGTTCTTCAGAGTAGTGAACACACTATCTTCATCTTTCCTGTCCCTGCTTTCTGCTTCCTCTGTTGCACTCATTACGGTTAACAGTATCCTCTAGACCAGTGTCAAAAGCTTCTCTGGTTTCACAGGAAATGTGGGATCGCATATTGTAGGACAGCGTCCATCTGCTCAAAGTTGATGGTGTTTTTGTGATACCCACGATTCCGCCACACTTTTTCACTGTCCCATTTAGCCTCTCCTGGCTCTGATCTGGGTCAACTTGGTTGAAAGGCTGCTTCCCACGTTTCATCACAACGTTTCCAGCTTCAAATTCAGCTCTGACCTCTTCTGGCAGTTGTTGCATTTCGCTCACGTACACACAGCCCCAGTGTGCATAGTTAGTGTGGTCATATCACATCATATATGGAAGCATGAACGTGAATGCGGTAGATGCAGCTTCCAGTCACCATCTCTGCTTGCTCTGGTGAACATTAGCATGATTTCCACCATTTGTACGTACGTCCACCAAAACAGAAAGTTGGCATCACCATGGGATGCAACAAAGTCATCCACAAGATCTCTGATCTACTTTGAAGCAAGAAGAGACAGCAGCGCGTCTGTATCTTCCTTCTGTACATTATCTTCAATCTCCTCTTTCAGTCCTCTCTTTTCTTCATTGATGAATTGCAACAGCTGAGGAAGCAGGATTCTCCACATGGCTTGAAGTGTCAATTTGTGAGATCTCATGCCTCTGATGTACGACTTTACTGCCAGAACTTGTTCCGCGGTCTTTGGTCCAAGACGATTGCTTTCTTCCCACAATTCCACAAGTCCTGAACATTCCATATCTTTCCAATGACCTTCATGAAATTAAGTGAGATATGAAGGCCACCAAGCCTGACAACCACAAGGTTCTGGTATTCTGTTTTCGCCCATTTGAACTCCATTGCTTTGCAGAGCAAGGCTTCGTCAACTGTTAGCACAACATAGTGTTGCCCCAGTTTGTTAGCAACTTGTTTGCATCTCTGAATGACAGTGCTGACGGAGTCCAATTCATGAGCTGGAGCTTGTATGATGGGCATATATACCCAATGCTAGTCACTGCTGGGTCAGCCGTGCTGATAGTTTGGTTGAATTGTGTCCAGCCTGTCTCACTGTCCTTCTCCTTGCTGCTCATGAAGTTGAAAGTCATGTCCTTGGCTACGGCCTAAACAGCACTTTCATTTTCAGAGGTTGCATTGAACCACTCATGCTTGATGTCAGATGTATTTGTAGGTTCTGAGCGGCCTTCTATAACCTGTGCAGGAACGAGCTTGTCTATGGCCTCAGATACTTTAAGGGTTGAGTAATTGTTTGAAGGCTGAAGTGTCCTCAACCCCATGTCTCCTCCGGGGTCTCTCTGCCAAGCAGCAACTTGAGTGGCATGGAAACGATTATTTTCTTTGTGAGAAAAGTTTTGCTTTACACAGTTTATGTGAAAAATTCTGTCGTGTCTTGCGAGCTTTTACAAATGCCCTTTTGGAATTAGACACCAGTTTTCTTTATAAGTTGCTTCAAACAGTTTTCCTGCCCATTGTAAATTAAAGCATTTTTGTAAACCGATCATATTTACGATTTTAAGATCTCCCTCCCCGTACTCAGCTTCTATGACTTTACGTTTGACACTTTGCTTCAAATATTATGGGGAAGACCTATGGACTGTATTACATATGTAAATGACTTATTAAAAAGGTCTTAATAAAAACAACTTTACCTTGGATGTTAAGGTCACGTTTGCTTCATTCCTTAATAAGAGAATTCATTTGATCTAGTCTCTGTAATCAATTGTCGTCAATGTCTCTCGCCACTTTGTTTCAAATAAATGCCCAATATCTTTATTTTACTGACAACAGTCAATGGAATGCTTTCATCTTCAATCTTTCTTCCCATTCTTAAGACCTTGTTTTTTTTGTGCATTTAGTCTAAGTCCAGAAAATCTTTCAAATCTAGCAAGGAAATCTAAACTTGTCATCACATCTCTCTGGTTTTCAGAAAAAGTGTTGTGTCGTCTGCCATTTGTTTATTTTGATATGAACTGGGTTTTGGCAATGAATTGTGGATGCTTTAATGCCGTCTATGGTACCGTTTCTAATTTTGACAACAAGCAGCTCAACAGCCAATACAAACGCCAGTGGTGAAAAGGACATCCTTGTCTAATACCGCATGAAACATCAAAAGGTTCAGAAATCCAGCCTCCATGATTGATGCTACTAGAGCTACCATTGTTTAAGACTTATACCCACCTTTTAAAGTTGGTACCAAGACCAAAAATATCAAACGCATGTAACAAAAAACGTGCTAGATATCGAGTCGAAAGCTTTTGGAGAAATCGACGGCAGTAGATATCCCCCCGCTTCAATGCGTTTGTTTAAAGTAGTTGATTACACCGTCCATTGATCTTATGATCGTTGCAGTTTTTCTACCTTTAAGATATCCGACCTGGTCGGTTATTAGTCAACTTATGAATATTTTGCCAAGTCTTTCTGCAAAAAAAACATTCAATTTCGGTCAAAACGTGAAGGTATGAAGCCACTGTAAGGTTTCTTGTCACTTTTTATAGTGTTCTTTTATACTGTTTTTGACACTTATTTTAAAAATAATCGAAATCAAATGGCAGAAAGAGATTTATACAGCTAGAAATTTACAACAACAACAAAAAAATATCAAAGTTTAGCGCAAGTGGTGTAAAACATAAGCAAATAAGGTGTATTTGAATCAAAACCAGTTCCGTACTTTCGTTTGTCAGCCATTTTGAATAACATGATGTTCCAGGCCATCTAAGCAGTTTCAGTCTTGTCAGACAAAAGAAATGGATTCAACACACCCAAATCCATTAGCAAGTGTTGTCTGACAGCTCCTAACAAGAAATGCCTGAAGGTGTTTGTTTTTCTGAAATTTGTCCTAGTCTATTATATCTGTATGTGATTCTCTTGATTATCAGAAGAACGTAGTTGAAATTCTGATGTAGAGAGTTTTAGAAATCCATTAATGTTGTCCTAATTCATTCAGTACAGTGTGACAATTTATGTGAAGCTCTGGAAATGATGATAACAAAGTGGACAACTTGGAAATGTAGACAAGTCACTATTCATCAAGCAATGTGATGCCCACGTAAAACTTATAGTTCCGAATGCATCCAAGTTTTGGGATATGACGCAATGAAAAAAATCGTAGAAACATTACAACGTTTTGCGTGTAAAAAGCTTTGAATGCAAATGCCAAAACCTTCAACGTTATGTTTTTTGGTGAAATGTGTCGGTATACTTTGAACATAGCATGCACTACGCTACGTGTTTTCTTTATAAGACATGGATTTTAATAGAAATTGCAAAACAAGTGTATGGTGCATGTCTAAACCACATTATCGATGATGCTGGTGACAGAGACAGCAGCTCAAACTTAGGCCGCATATGTCAAAAACTGCTCAGATGAATACTGTTTTTCAGACGTTTGACTTGCAGGTGAAGTTGGAGATGTTAAAGCTGTTATCTGCACGTTCAGACGATGAACGGTCGACTAATGCCAGCAGGACTAGACTGGTAAGCTGTACTCTGATTATCGTTTTCAAACCTACTGCTGATTTATATCTCTTTTCAAGCCAGTTCACTTTCTCCAACACAGTTTACAATAAATACGTCAAATGCAAATGTAGCTGAAATTTCGACTCTCTCTCTCTCTCTCTCTCTCTCTCTCTCTCTCGTTCCATTGTTTGCTCTCACATGAAAACAAACGAGCATGCAGTAACAAGGACAGGAAAAAAGACTAAAAGAAGGGTGAACGAAACATAAAACAAGATGCAAAGCATGTAGACGTACTCCCAGTTTATCCTGAGTACGCGTGAGAAATTCCATAAAGATTAAAAACCAGTCTTGGCCATGTATAACCGTTATTAATGGCTATTCTGGTAAACATCGGCCATCATCTGTTACCTATAATGAACATACTTACAAATTTTCAGAAAGATCGGCCAAGAACATTCCGAGATTTTCCATAAAGAAGAAAACCATTATGGGCCGTTAGTAACGGCTATAACCGTAAACTTAAACATTGGGCATCATCCATGACCCAAAATGAATATGCCTACAAATTTGCAAAAAGATCAACCAAGTACTTTCTGAGATATTTCATAAAAAGAAAAACCATTATGGGCCGTTAAAGCCGTTAGTAAAGGCTATAACGGTAAACTGAAACGTCGGGCATTATCCGTCGCCCATAATGAACATATCTATAAATTTTCAGAAAGATCGACAAAGTGCTTTCTGAGATATTTCATAAAGAAGAAAAACCGTTATGAGCCGTTATAGCCGTTAGTAACGGCTATAATGGTACACTAATACATGGCGCATCATCTGTAACCCATATTGAACGCACCTGCTAATTTTCACAAAGATCGGCTTAGTACTTTCTGGGATGTTCCATAAAGAAGAAAAACCGCTAGAAGCCGTTAGTAACGGCTATAACGGTAAATTAAAACATCGGGCATCATCTGTGACCCATAATGAACATACCTGCTAATTTTCACAAAGATCGGCCGGGTACTTTCTGAGATATTTCGTGAAGAAAAAAAAAAACCGTTACAGGGCCGTACAGTCGTTAGTAACGGCTATAGCGCTAAACTAAACATCGAGCTTTATTGGGACCCATAATGAACATACCTGCTAATTTTCACAAAGATCGGCCAAGTACTTTCTTAGATATTCCATGAAGAAGAAAAACCGTTATAGGCCGTTACAGCTGTTAGTAACGGCTATAACGGTAACCTAAAACATCGGGCATTATTCGTGACCCATAATGAACATACCAACAAATTCTCAGAAAATCGGCCAAGTACTTTCTGAGATATTCCATAAAGATAAAAAAAAACCGCTACAAGCCGTTACAGCCATTAGTACCGCCTATAACGAGGTAAACGAAAACATCGGGCATCATCCGTGACCCCTAATGAAAATGCTGCTAATTTTCACAAGGATCGGCCAGATACTTTCTTAGATATTCCACGAAGAAGGAAAACCGTTACAGGCCGTTACAGCTGTCAGTAATGGCTATAACGGTAACCTAAAACATCGGGCATTATTCGTGACCCATAATGAACATACCTACAATTTCTCAGAAAGATCAGCCCGGTACTTTCAGTAGTTTTGTCTGGAGCGAGTGGAACACATTTTGACCACAGACGGACGCACACACACACACACACACACACACACACACACACACACACACACACACACACAGCATTTCTTCCTTCCCATTCTAAAGTACTCCCTGTTCTATAAGAACTGGGAGTACAAAAAAATGAGGGAGGAAAGCTCCAACCAAAGAAATAAATCAAAGTGGGGAGAAGGAAAAGAAAGAAAGAACGAATGAATGAATGAAACAATGAATGAATGTATGAATGAAAGACAGAAAATAAATAAAAGGGAGGAAGGAGGAATAAATTAATAACATTTTTCTTTAAAGAAAATGGAACCAAGACAAGGGGAACAATAAACAAATAAACACACAAACAAACAAAATGTTCATAACCAAAGAGGTGAATTTCAAATTGTACTAGAATGTTTGTGCATAAGCAAAACATTAATTTTATTGACAGAAAATATACTTTCTACTGAGTACTCCAGATAAATGGTCTCGCTTAGACATGACAATCTCAAAATAACTGCTTTCTGTGCTCTTTTAGTTGCCTGCGAAAGGTCACAGTAGGTTTCTATGAATATTAATTCAGATAGCATGTTAATGTGGTAAGACCAATAGAGATCATTGTCAATATACAAACCTACAACACGATGGCTGTCCACTACTTCAATGTCTTAGTCACTGAAACCCCACCAGAAATGTGCTCGGTTACATTTGTCTTCCTTTTGATGTTGCTATCAGAAAAGGTTATGTTTCATGAGGAATTGTTTTGTGTAATTTACACTTATCCATAGCCTAAAACGTCAGGGTTTTCTTTAAATAAACATAACTTTTAGGTTGGAGCTGATCTTGCTGACCATACTATCATCAAATAATCTACTGAGGTGAACTCTGCAGGAGAATGGGAAATTCTAGCATGTTCCACCGTGGTGAACTGCACAGAGACTAACCCCCACTCTTTCTAAATTTTGCTTCGTTCTCCACCATCAGTCGCTCCATTTTGAAACTGTACAGAGAATGGATAATTCCGGTGTGATAAATACTCCACTAAGGTGAAATGTACAGGAGATTGCGACATAATAGCTTGAGAAATACTCCACTAAGGTGAACTGTACAGGAGAATGAGAAATTCCAGCGTGATATATATCTCACTGAGGTGAACTGTACAGGAGAATGGGAAATTCTGGCGCGAGAAATATTCCACTATAGTGCACTGTACAGGAGAATGGGGATTCCAGCTTGATGAATACGCCACTGTGGTGACTTGTACAGGAAACAGGGAAATTTCAGCGTGATGAATACGCCACTGTGGTGAACTGTACAAGAGAATGGGAAATTCCACATTATAAATACCCCACTGAGGTGAACTGTGCAGGAGACTGGGAAATTCCAGCGTGATAATTATTCCACTATGGTGCACTGTACATGAGAAGGGGGACATTCCACTGAAGTGAACTGTACAGGACATGGGAAATTCCGGCATGACAAACGTTCCACTGAGGCCTCGTTTCTAGTAGGCAGGAAAAGGCCAGCATCAGAAATAACTCACTGAAGTCACCACTTTAAAAGACTGAAAACAATCCAGCGTGATAAATGTTCCATTGCAGTAACCAGTGAGGTAACCACCGTGGGAGAAAAGAAAAATTCAGCGTGATAAATGCTCCATTGAGGTAACTACTGAGGTTACTACTGTGGCAGAACAGAAAAAAATGTGATAATGCTCCATCACGGTAACTGCTGAGGTAACTACTGTAGCAGACTGGGAAAATCCAGCGTGATAAATGCTCCGTTTAGGTAACCACTGTGGCAGATTAGAAACGTCCAACATGAAAAATGCTCCCTTGAGGTAACTAGTGTGGCAGAATAGAAAAGTCCAGTGTGATAAATGCTCCGTTGAGGTAACCACTGTGGCAGAATAGAATGTCCAGGGTGATAAATGTTCCATTATGTAAGCATTGTTGAAAGAATGGAAAAGTCCAGCGTGACAAATGCTCGATTGAAATAACCAGTGTGGCAGAAGGGAAAAAGTTCAACATGATAAATGCTCCATGAGGTAACCACTGCGACAGAATAGAAACGTCCAGCGTGATAAATGTTCCATTGAGGTGAGCATTGTAACAGAATGGAAAAGTCCAGTATGATTAATGCCTTGTTGAGGTACCACTGTCGCAGAACGGAAAAGTCCAGCGTGATAAATGTTCCATTGAGGTGACCACTGCGGTACCCAGAGTGGCAAAATGGAAAAGGCCAGCGTGAGAGATGCTCCATTGAGGTAACTGGCGTGGCAGAACGGAAAAAAAGTTCAGAATGATAGATGCTCGATTGAGGTAACCACTGTGGCAGAATGGAAACGTCCAGCATGATAAATGTTCCATCGAGGTAACTACTGAGGTAACCATCGTAATAGAACGGTCCGTTAGCCTCACTGGGTGCGTGGGGTTTAGGGTGAAAACCGACTAGCGGATCGATAACTATGCACCAGGCAATAGAAAAATGAAAACTTTCGCCCTTAAATTGGATACGTGGAACGTAAGGACAATGACATCAGGCTTTTCTGACGACCTGCAGGAAGGAAACGATGTTCCCAAGACAGCCGTCATCGACAGAGAACTGAGCAGACTGCAGATGGACATTGTCGCCTTCAAGAAACCCAGCTCCCAGAAACAGTATCTGTGAGGCTGAGAGACTTCACCCTGTTCTGGGAGGGCAAACCATCAGACGAGGTCAGAGAACACAGCGTGGGATTCGCAGTTAGAAACAGATTATTGGAGTCTCTAACCCCACCAGTAGAAGGAACAAAACGAATCCTGTCTCTCCGACTCCAAACATCATTGGGACCATTCAGTCTAATTAGTGCCTACGCACCAACTTTGGCATCCACAGCAGAAGCAAAAGACAAGTTTTATGACGACCTCAGTGCTGCTATAAGGAGAGTTCCCGACAGAGAATTATTATTCATCGCAGGCGATTTCAACGCCAGAGTAGGTGTCGATCACAACTCCTGGCCCACCTGCTCGGGTCAGTTCGGCACCGGGAAAATGAACGAGAATGGCCAGCGCCTGCAAGAGCTCTGCTGTCATCATGGGTTGTGCGTCAGTAACACCTTCTTCAACACGAATCCTCAGCATCGAGTCTCCTGGAGACACCCTCGATTCAAACACTGGCATCATCTCGATCTGATCCTCACCAGACGTGTCAATCTTTCCAGCATCAAGATCACTCGCAGCTACCAGAGCGCCAATTGTGACACTGACCACTCTTTGGTGTGCAGCAAAGTGAAGCTCCGCGCGAAGAGACTGCACAGTACGAGAAAGGAGGGCCAGCCTCGCATCGACACACCAGCAAAACACGCGATCAAAGAAAAGTGGAGGAGTTCATGCGCGTGTTGGAGGATTCTCTCCCTGGCCCACCCACTGCAAATGCCCAAGACCAATGGGAATACTTCAGAGATGCAGTCTACAACGCCACCATGTCCACCTTTGGCAAAAAGACCAGCAAGTCAGCTGATTGGTTCGAAGCCCATTTAGAAGAAGTGACACCAGTCATCGAGACCAAGAGAAACGCCCTGACAGCATACAAAACCAATCCCAGCGAGCTGAACCTTTAGGTTCTCCGTGCTGCTCGCAGCAAAGTCCAGCAGTGTGCCAGGCAATGCGCCAACGATCATTGGCTTCAGCTCTGCTCCCAGATCCAGATCGCAGCTGACACAGGCAACATTAAGGCGATGTATGACAGCATCAAGCAGGCACTGGGCCCAACACAGAAGAAAACTGTCCCTTTGAAATCAGCTACAAGGGAGGTGATTCAGGACAGAGAACAACAGATGGAGCGCTGGGTAGAACAATACACTGGGCTATATGCAAGGGAAAATGTAGTCACAGAAGATGCCCTGAATGCCATAGAGTGCCTACCAGAACTGGAAGAGCTTGACAGAGAACCAACCATAGATGAACTCAACGAAACCCTGGAATCTCTTGCCTCTGGCAAGCACCAGGGGACCAGGATATTTCCCGCCGAAGTACTGAAGTGCTATAAAGAGACACTCATCACCGAGTTGCATGAAATCCTCTGCCTCTGTTGAGTGAAGGCGAAGTACCACAAGACATGAGGGATGCTAACGTCGTCACACTGTACAAAAACAAAGGTGACAGAAGCGATTGCAACAATTATCGTGGCATATCCCTCCTTACTATCGTTGGGAAAGTCTTTGCACGAGTAGTACTGAAGAGGCTTCAAGTACTTGCAGAGCAAGTTTAAACTGAATGGCAGCGCGGTTTCCGTGCCAACAGATCCACTATAGATATGATCTTCTCCCTTAAACAACTTCAGGAGAAATGTAGGGAGCAAAGGCAGCCACTCTTCATTGCCTTCATTGATCTCACAAAGGCTTTTGATCTGGTCAGCAGGGATGGCCTCTTCAAGATCCTCCCCAAGATTGGATGTCCACCCAAACTTCTCAGCATCATCAGTTCCTTCCATGAAGTCATGAAAGGCACTGTCGTCTTTGACGGCTCAACATCAGCTGCCTTCAACATACGGAGCGGAGTGAAACAGGGTTGTGTCCTGGCTCCCACCCTGTTTGTAATCTTCTTTGCTGTGATACTGAAACACGCATGTGGTCCTGCAGCTGAAGGTATCTACATCCGATCCAGGACAGACGGAAAGCTCTTCAACCTCTCCAGATTAAGAACCAAGGCTAAAGTCAAGCTGAGGTGCCTGCGTGACTTCCTCTTTGCAGACGACGCAGCAGTAACCGCCCACTCAGCCGAGGACCTACAGCAGCTCATGACTTGCTTCAGCGATGCCTGCCAAGACTTCGGGCTTACCATAAGCTTGAAGAAAACACAGGTCATGGGACAGGATGTTGACTCTCCCCCAGTCATCAGCATCAATGACCATGAACTGGATGTCGTCCATGACTTTGTTTATCTGGGCTCAAATATCTCAGACACCCTCTCACTTGACGCAGAGCTCAACAGGCACATCGGCAAGGCAGCTACCACCATGACCAGACTGACAAAGAAAGCATGGAACAACAGCAAGCTGACCGAGCACACAAAGATCCAGATCTACAGAGCCTGCGTCGTGAGCACCCTCCTGTATGGCAGTGAGTCTTGGACTTTGCATTCCCGACAAGAGCGAAAGCTCAATGCTTTCCATATGCGTAGCCTCCGACGCATTCTGAACATCACCACGCAGGACAAAGTCCCAAACAACACTGTCCTGGAAAGAGCCGGATGCACCAGTATGTACATGCTGCTGAAACAGAGACATATGCGCTGGCTCAGCCATGTCGTGCGCATGGATGACGGACAGATCCCTAAAGACCTCCTCTATGGAGAACTTGTGCTGGGAAAACGTTCCACAGGCAGACCACAGCTGTGATTCAAAGACGTGTGCAAGGGGGACCTAAAAGCCTTGAACATTGACCAGAACAACTGGGAAGCAACAGCCCTCGAACGGTCAGCCTGGAGACAGACTGCGCAGAAAGGTCTCTCCAAGTTCGAAGAGACACTCGCTCAGCAACACGGACAAGAGAATGAGAAGAAAGGCTGCAGCCCAGGCAGACAGACCAGCGTCAGACTTCACCTGTGCCCTCTGCCAGGGGACTGTCATTCCCGCGTCGGACTGGCCAGCCACATCCGTCGCTGTACCAGAATAGACACCTAGAGCGCAACTCCATAGTCTTCCAAGACTGAAGGATGCCTACATGTAACCACTGTGACAGAGTGGAAAAGTCCAGCGCGAGAAATGCGCCATTGAGGTAACTACTGAGGTAACCACTGCAGCATAATGGAAACAGCCAGCGTGAGAAATGCTCATTGAGACAACATGCTCCTGGCTGATTTGTGTGTCTTCTTCTTGTCCGTCTTGTGGCAGAATGGGAAAATCCAGCGTGATAAATTCTTCTTTCAGGTAACTATGTGGCAGAATGGAAAAATCTAGCATGACAGATTTTCCATTGAGGTAGCTACTGTTACAGAATGGAAACGTCCAGCATGATAAATGTTCCATTGAGGTAACTACTGAGGTAACTACTATGGCAGTTAATGTTTTGTTGGGGTTTTTTTTATCATAACTGAGTGTTTTGTTAAAAAATATTGTATTGCTGACATTTTTTGTTTCCTTTTCCAAAGTTGATAGGAGGGGGAAAAAAGAAGAGTTCAATAAAATCAATTTGTTTTTCACAGTTGTCGCATTTATATTTCTCTGCTGCCTGCGTTTTTGTACTGTATATTTGTAGGATATATAATATGGATGATTTTCCATTGAAATTCTCATTATCTAACTATCTTGGAAGCTAACCTTGGTGATAGCCAAACAATTTCGTCTATTTCAAAATTTGATTTTATGTGCCAAAAGTCCTTGCAATGCAGTGTTACCTTTGGTTGTTTCCTTTTGTCAAGTATTTGTTTTATATTTTTAGGTTTAATGCTAGATAGGACCGCACCACATTCAATGGAATCAATGTCATTCTCAGAATTTCTGTTGCTCTCTGTCCATTACAGTCAGGTTGCTGGCAAAGCATTTCAACGCATTGTATTTGGAGATTGGCTTACCACTTT
>JADBJO010000605.1:488676-493676 GCA_016801955.1 Conus betulinus | reverse complement strand
GTAAAGCTTAATCCTACAGAGAAGGAATAAAAACAAAGACTAGTTTGTAGTTAGAACTTATTTACATTCAGAGCTGAATATATTTACCACATTGATTTCATGTCTCTGTCTTCCACCTTGTGAGCTAGGATTGTAGTAGACACAGATCACAGTCAAGCCATACTTATCAAAGCGATCCATTTCACATCACTCGCTCGTTGTCATCAGCAATGATATCCACTGGAGACATGGCACATCTAAATGCCTCGTCCAAGTTAGAATGAATGTTTTGCCTGACCATTACTCCGTTTAACGTTTTGGCCAGGATTTTCCCTGTAGAACTGCAGGCCGACATGGTGGCGGAGTGGTCCATGGCACTCCGGAGCAGCTTGTAGTTGGCGGCTGTCAGGTCCTCCCCGATGCTGGTCCCCTTCCCCTTCAGCCGCCTCCGGTTCGCCAGCACCTGCTCCTGAGTTTGCGGTCGAAAAACCGCACAAGGATGGGCCGCGGCTTATCGCTGCTCCCCGTCTCCCCGTCCGGTGGGCCACCTGGGCTTTACCTCCACGCCGACACTGTCCGTATAGATGCGACAGATCTTTGTCACACACGTTCTCTGCCGTCTCATTCTCTTTCTCTGGCACCCGAAAACACGAATGTGACAATGTCGGGAGTACTGTTCTAGGTCGTTGTTGTCTTTCTGTATTTCTCTGATTCTGTTTTCTTGCTGCCGATGCTGTCACTCTATCTATCTATCTATCTATCTATCTATCTATCTATCTATCTATCTATCTATCTGTATATCTGTATATCTATTTCTCTCCCTCAATCTGTCTGTCTGTCTGTCTATCTCTCTCTTTTTTCTCTCTCTGTCTCTGTCTCTGTCTCTCTCTCTCTCTCTCTCCCTCTCTCTCTCTATCTATCTGTGTGTGTGTGTGTGTGTGTGTGTGTGTGTGTGTGTGTGTGTGTGTGTGTGAGAGAGAGAGAGAGAGAGAGATGGAGTAAGCATGTTCCAAGAGGGGGCTGTAGTGTTAATAGTGATATAACCATCCCCAGTGTGAAGAGCATTGTTAATTGTTATCCATCTGACCATGGATGGCACAAAGACCAGTCAGTTGAAGTGCTAAACATAAAGTGTGACAGAAGAGAATGGACTTTCACCGATTGGAATTCGGCATCTGAATCCGTGACCAGCTTCTCGAATTTCGGGGTGGAAGCGTTTGACACTCTGGAGCAAGTTAAAACAATCATGACACTTCGTGGCTGCACTGAACCCCAGACTCTCAATGGCAATATCAACTTTCTATTGACCAACTGGGCCCTGAGCCCCAGACTTTCAATGACAATATGAACTTTCTATTGACCAGCTGGGCCGATGAGGAGATGAGTGAGGACATTCTGGACCCAGTGGCTGTAGTGCCAGAGAAGATGAAGATGAGAAAGACGGGACAGAAGAGTGTAAGGAACCAGAGTGTATATGTGAATCAGGAGGAAAGAGAGAACACATACATGCAATGACTGTGGACATAAGATTCATTTTCGTCAAAGCACACGAGGAACACCAATCAGTCCTTCAAACCATAAACAGCCCAGTTTTGTGAACGACGTGTGCTGGCACAAGAAGCCCACAGAAACAAGGGCTCAAGTGTACCCAACACATTCCTCAGCCAGTCCAGCACCAAACTAGCACCACCATACCAACACACTGAGCGGTCATTATCACCTTAGCAGAAACCAAAGAACACGTCAAGACTCTGCTGAGGAGGCAAGAGAGAGCAGAGCGACTGTGAGAGGCGGGAGAAATCAAGTGTGGAATGTCCATCCCCAAGTAAAGTTGTCTTATTTTCATTTTCGCTTTTCCCCCTTAATGTCCCATTCTCACTGAATAATACATTGAAACCAATAGCCTCGCTATTCTCAGTCACTGCCAGTTCAACTCTGATTTCCCCCTTCTTTTTTGTAAAGTTATGTCTCCCCCTAATGAGCGTATTGATGATTTTTACATAATCGACATCGTTTCCCTTATGGTACACTGTTTCTTACACACACACACACACACACACACACACACACACACACACACACACACACACACACAAAACCACCATCACCACCTCCACCACCACCACCATGCCACCGCCACCACCACCACCACCAACAACCACACAAAGGTGGCGTCATTAAAAAACACATGAATTTAGCATCATTTATTCATACCCATTTGACATGACAGTCGTCCTGTACCTGACCTTTGGTATCGCAAGAAGTTAACTCAGTTACACCTTGATCTCTTGGCAACCATTGGTCAGTGACTGCAGGCAGTGTACATGTAATCAGGAACCCTACGTACACTGTGTTCCTTGCCCTTTGTGACTGCCACAGTCTAACTCTCGTCTAATGTGGCATCTCTTTAACATGTTCTTCATCACTCATGGTTCTCTCTCTCTCTCTCTCTCTCTCTCTCTCTCTCTCTCTCTCTCTCTCTCTCTCTCTCTCTCTCTCTCTCTCTCTCTCTCTGTGTGTGTGTGTGTGTGTGTGTGTGTGTGTGTGTGTGTTGTGTTGTGTGTGTGTGTGTGTGTGTGTGTGTGTGTGTGTGTGTGTGTGTGTGATGCCACATAAATCCTCTCTCTCTCTCTCTCTCTCTCTCTCTCTCTCTCTCTCTCTCTCTCTCTCTCTCTCTCTCTCTCGATCGGGGGTGAATTTGAATATTGCAGTTAACTTTTTTGAGGACAGTGATTTAACCTTTGAATTGTGATATTTTGCTTGTGTAACAGACGTCGCATGTGTTTAGTTATGTAAATATTGTGTTTGTAAACAATTGATGACTGTGAGGAAACAACAATATAGTGGACCTAGCCATGTGGGAGCTGTAATTGGAATTTTTTTTTTTTTTTTTTTTTAGTTGACTTCACACGGGAAGTTTCGGGGCAGAGAACACACTGCACATGCACAGGTGAGCGTTGACCTCAGCGACGAGGCTTCTTGTACCTCTATTAGCATCATTGTTGCTGTGCTATTGTGTCGCGTGTTGTTTCCTTCGGGATGTAGTTTCATGGTGAATGCTGTGGATGCGATTCCACTTGAGATATAAAAAAGTGTGCAACAAGGGACACAATGTGTGTCAGAAGTGTGTCGTACATCACTGACAGTCTGTGCGATGCAAGTGTCTCTACAGCATGTGTGCCCTGCGTGTTGTGGCATCCTGTGCCACCAATACGTTGTTTCTTCTACGTAGAAGGCTCCTCAGTGTGGATGTTGAAACAAATCCAGGCCCCCTAACGCAAACGAGCAAACCCAAGTTTGACCATAACCCCACACCATACACTCCCTCATTTCTGAACAATAGAGTGGCCAGACTTTCCCGGTCAACGAGATAACTGATAGCTGTGATTATTTACAAAAGGAACACAGAACTCTGGCGCACACAGTGGCAGACTTGTTCTGCAGAGATAATTTGCGCAACTTTGGTGTTCCCCAACGTGTCCAACATGAAAATTTCGACGCTTGTGCCAGTTCTGTCATCAATGTGCTAAATGCAGCTGATGGTTCTAAAACCTGGTCATCCAATGACATCATTAGGCCCCACAACACTGGTCAGACTCGACCCATTTAGCCTAGACCTTTGATCATCAAATTTAGTTAATGGAAGGACAATGTGTCGACCATTGCAAATAAAAACATGAGAGAAAAACTGAGAAACTTTGGCATCAGGGTCTCCTCTGATCTGACCAGGACACAGCAGCAAATCGTCTCTCCAGTGAAGAAGGAGAGCAGAACAGCCTTTTAGTCAACGTGGGAAAATGGTGATCAGTCCCACACAGCCTGACCCCATTCTTATGCCAAGGTAGTAGAAGGTGGATTGATTACACACATGTGTCAATCCGCGAAAACATGTCAGTTACAACAGAACAATGGTAAATGTAGTCGACAGTGTAACTTCAAGGTCATGTGTGACTCAGTGGGTTGCAATAGATGGTGTGGGTGGGATACTACTCCCTCTCCTAGCGATGGCGGTGGTGAAGATATGGTGCACGTACAAAAGTTAAATATGGCGGTGAGAATGGGGTTAGTGTTCTCTCCTCTGACAACGAGATCTCTACCGTTGGACACGGTTTGCTGAACACAGGCGGGGATTCTCCCTGCAAATGTCGTTCGTGGATCCACTGATGCATGTGGGGGCTAGCATTGCATGTCAGCAGACAGGTGTGCCAGACTTTTCACACAGGCTCCAAACCGAAAAGTCGGTCACCATCTGTACTGTCAACAGAGGGAGAAAGGCAGCGACAGTGACAGAACGCGATCAGTGACAGTGACAGAACACGTGACAGTGACAGAACAGATCAGTGACAGAACGCGATCAGTGACAGTGACAGAACGCGATCAGTGACAGTGACAGAACACGATCAGTGACAGTGACAGAACGCGATCAGTGACAGTGACAGAAACACGATCAGTGACAGTGACAGAACACGATCAGTGACAGTGACAGAACACGATCAGACAGTGACAGAAACAGATCAGTGACACAGAGAACGCGATCAGTGACAGTGACAGAACGCGATCAGTGACAGTGACAGAACGCGATCAGCGACAGTGACAGAACGCGATCAGTGACAGTGACAGAACGCGATCAGTGACAGTGACAGAACGCGATCAGTGACAGTGACAGAACACGATCAGTGACAGTGACAGAACACGATCAGTGACAGTGACAGAACACGATCAGTGACAGTGACAGAACACGACAGACAGAACGCGATCAGTGACAGTGACAGAACACGATCAGTGACAGTGACAGAACACGATCAGCGACAGTGACAGAACACGATCAGCGACAGTGACAGAACACGCGATCAGCGACGACAGTGACAGAACACGATCAGCGACAGTGACAGAACACGATCAGTGACAGTGACAAACGATCAGACAGTGACAGAACACGATCAGCACAGTGACAGAGACACGATCAGTGACAGTGACAGAACACACGATCAGCGACAGTGACAGAACACGATCAGCGACAG
>JADBJO010000605.1:478676-483676 GCA_016801955.1 Conus betulinus | reverse complement strand
TTGAAAGTTTTTCACGTCAGTACAACATCAGATTTTTCAACGTCCATGAGGACCATCGCGAAGATTATACGACCTGCGCTCGTAAAGTCGTTCAACTTCTGACTCGCTTCTACCCCTTCAAGAATTGGTCTCTGGAAGATATAGAGCGAGCCCATCGCGTAGGTCAGAAACAACAAGATGGCAGACCTCGGACATCATTGCGCGACTGCGTAACTGGAGTGACAAACTTTCCATTCTGCAGAAAAGAAAATGCAGAAGGGAGATGGCCGATACGTTGGGTATCCGTGTGGCTGGGGATTTGACAATCCGTCAGCAAAGGGAACTACGCTGACAACGGTACCAGGGCAAGACGGCGTACTACTACAGAAATGGTCGGCTATGCTTCCGTGAACAGAGATCCCCCACTTCAGAAAAGCCAGAGGCCGAGGGAACCAGCGTCAACATGAGTTTGGACAGAGGCCACAGTCTGGGCATCGTTCTCAGAACAGAGATGCGCCCGACGTCCACACCCCAGTCAAATCCCCACGGCCATCCTCTACTGGCCATTGGTCACCCCCCAGTCCGCCATCCAACTTCCTATGCCCCCGGCCGTCCACCCTCCAGTTCCACCCGCTACCCCCCACCCCTACACTTCCACCCGTCCCCCTCCCCCCTCCACTTCCACCCGTCCCCCTTCCCCTCCACTTCCACCCGTCCCCCTCCACCCTCCACTTCCAATTCCTCTTCCAATTCCACCCCCCCCCCTCCTCCTTCCTCTCCCACCCATCCCATTACCCCTGTCTCTTCCACCCATCACCCTCCACCTTCCGCGCCCACCCGTCATCCCCCACCTTCCTCTTCCACCCGTCAACTGCCTCCTTCCAGTCACACCCCTCCCTCTCTTCCACTTACCTCCACACCCATTTCACTCTGCCTTCCACTTCCATCTGTTCTCCTTCATTTTCCATTTCCAACCGTTCACCTGCTTCCTTGACTTCTACCCATCCCCCTCCACCTTCCACTACCACCTATTCCCGTCCGCTGTCTGTTCCTACCCAAACCTGGTCGTCCTCTTCTCGTCCCCCTCCCATGTACAACATGCAAGAATTCCCCACCTTGCTGATGACAAGTACTCCCAGGAGTAGGACTACTGTTACATGTCCTACACAAAATCAAAACCAAAGCAACCTGCTTGAGGCGTCCCCAGGCCGCCATGGTTGCAGTCCTGATTCTTCTCTAAGTGGGATCAGTCGATTCCTACAACTGAGGTTTGCATTGACCCGCACCTAGCAGGAGTGACTGACCCTACATCAGAGGGTCTACAGACCTTGTGTCACACATTTACCAGACGTTCTTGATGACAGCATGACTCAATTAAAACAGAGGGTGTCCTTGGTAAACCCTCCGCACGACGTGGAAAACCAGTCCAAGGGTGCGACAGGTACAGTGACAGAGGGTCTCAGCACTGGCGAGAGGCACAGTACCGGAGTGGTGGAGAACCCTAGGTCCTCTCCGTGGCAGGTGTCTATGGTCAGCGAAACCGAGGGCCAGTTCTCAGGCTCCGGTCCTTTGTACTCGCAGTCGAGTACGAACCAGACAGACACAGCTCACAGAAAGATTTTTAAGGGCCCATCCAAGAGGTAGTCCTGGACGTAATAATGAACAAAACTGTGCTCCCCTGCTGCCCCCGTGTCCTTCTTACATTGAAGACACCTAGGATAACGGCCGTGCCCGTGTCAAGATTTGTCAGAAAAACAGTCTCTCCTTTCTGACTTATATATATTGGGGGTGTATCGTCAATTTATGACCCCGATGTAAATAATTATATATCTCAGTTTGATTTTGTTGTTTTGACAGAAACGTTTTCAAGAACATTTCCTTCTTTTCTCTTTTTGGATTACGAAGTTTTTCTTTCACCTGGAATTAGATTAACTGATGCTGTTACTGCACGTTTGTCAGGAGGGATTGTGTTTCTTGTAAGAAAGACATATGCCAAACTAGTCAAACAACTTACAGTGGATATGACCATACTATTGTTCTCCACCTTAAAGCTCTAGATCTTGACGTTCTTTTTAATTGGAATTTATTTGCCCCCTGCTAACAGTGTTTATTATGCAGATACCGAGATTGATAATGGGGTTTCCTTACTTGAACAATGTCTGATGATACTTTTGAACAAGCGGGTGATCGTCCAGTGATCATCCTCGGCGATTTAAATGCAAGAACTGGTCGGCTGAACGCACAAGAACTACTACCCGTATATTTAGGTGACTTGATAAATGAATATACCACCGGTGATGACTGCTTTTCTCGTGTGTATCAAAAGATTGTTTCACTAATGAATTTGGTCTTTATTTAATAATTACCATCTGTCAGAATTTTGAGTTGGTTATTCTAAATGGTTTTCTGCCTGGTGATAAAAGCGGTGATTTCACTTATATCGCTCACAATGGTTCAAGTGTTATTGATTATTTTATTTCCTCCCAATCCTTAGTTCCACTGTGCCGTGAATTGAAAGTAACCCCACGGGTAGAATCAAAGCACATGCCTGTTGAATTTGTACTAATGCTTCCCAGTCCGAATCAAGAGACGGTTTCAAAAAGGTTAAAGGTAACCAAATTTAAAAGATATGCATGGGACCCAGCGAAAAGAGGTGATTTTATCAGTGCACTTCAGTCTGACGAGGTCAATTCAACCTTTCATGAAGCAATTGAATTGATTGATGTCAGTTTTGAGAGTGTGCACTGAGAAACTAAACGAAGGTCTGTTTATGGCTGGTCAAACAATGAGTAAAGAAACTGTCACAGGTAACATCAAGCACAGCCCATGGTTTGACTCTGAGTGCTATGTTAAACGCCCGTCAGGTGAGACAAGCATTGAGAACGTACAGTCGGGTGAAAGTTAATAACAACCCCAATGCTTTTCAACTGAGACTTAACTATTCTATAATGAGAAACAAACAAGTATAAAGACTTACTTCGAGACAAGCAGCAGTTATATAGACAACAAGTTTTAAAAACACACTTAACGAAAACGCCAAAGATTCTAAACGGTTTTGGAGCACTGTAAGGTCTTTAAAAAGTAGTTCTCATGTACCTAACACAATATCCAATGAAGAATGGTTTCAGCATTTCAAACAAGTCTTTAACGATGAGCTGAATCCTTCTGGTCCTAATTCTCAGGAACTTGAAGCTGAGTATTTTCCCTGTTGCTGATAGTAACGTCGATGAACTGGATGTCTGTATGAACTGAAGAGGAAATTCTTGACTCAGTTAAGGCTTTAAAATCAAATAAAGCACCAGGTCCAGACGGACTAATTGGGGAATTTTATAAGTATTGCACCCCCATTATTCTCTTTTTCCTTAAGAAATTTTTCAACAAACTCTTTGATTTTGGCATCTTCCCTTCTATGTGGTGTGAAGCTCTGATTCAACCTTTGCACAAAAAGGGTGATATAAACAACCCAGACAACTACAGAGGTATCTCTCTTTTAAACATTAGTTCAAAATTATATACTTACATATTAAACAAGCGTTTAACCAAATGGATTGAAGATTATGATGTAATAAACGATGTGCAGGCTGGCTTTAGAAAGAATTATAGTACTACTGATCATATATTTACCCTTTTGTCTCTGGTACAAAAGCAACTTTCTAACCACAAGAAATTATACGTTGCTTTTATCGACTTTAAAAAGGCTTTCGATTCGGTAGATAGAAACCAACTCTGGTCAATCTTAAAGAAAAAAAGGTGTAAAGGGTAAGATGTACAATGCACTTAAAAGCATGTATGCAGATGTCAAAGCTAGGGTTAAAGTGGGGGGAGATTTAACTGACACACTTTTATGTGTCCTCGGGGTCTGAAGCAAGGAGAAATATGCAGTCCGGTTTTATTTTCGCTATTCATCAATGAGCTTGCTGAAGAAATAATTCAATACGGTAAACACGGTATTCCCTTATTGCCAGACTCATAGAGATACTAATTATGCTTTTTGCCGACGATGTTGCACTCGTAGCATCTACCGTCATTGGTCTCCAGCAGCAACTAAATGTTTTGTGTAGCACAGCGAAAAAACTCGATTTGATCGTAAATTTAGAAAAATCAAAAGTTATTGTGTTTAGAAATGGGGGGTATATCGCCTCAAGGGAAGATGGTTTTACGACGGTAGGCAACTAGAAATTGTTAACCAGTATAAATATTTAGGTGTTATCTTTTCCACGGGTCTTTCTTTTTCCCATGCCTTGAGGATTTAGCATCCAAGGCAAAACGTCAAGTCATCAATATTATAAAACTACTGTGGAAGTTTCAAAGTCTTTCCCCGAAATTGTTCTTAAACTTTTCGACTTTCAAGTCCAGCCAATGCTTAGCTATGGTGCCGAAGTATGGGGTCTGACTGCAAACAACTCAATTATTGAAAAAGTACATTTGTTTGCACTCAAGAGATTCTTAAATGTTTCCATAAAAACCCCAGTGCCTTAGTCTACGGAGAAACTGGTCGGTATCCACTCTATATAAACAATTATACTAAATGTATTAAGTATTGGATACGTGTCGTTAATATGCCGGATAATCGTCTTCCTAAGAAAGCTTACAACACGTTATGTGATTTGTATTATCGAGGCAAGAACAATTGGGTTTCATCAGTTTGCTCTACCTTAAATCGCTATATGGCTTTGGGTATGTATGGGAAAACCAGAACGTTTACAATGTCAAAGTTTTTCTCTTAGAATTTAGAAATCGGTTGATTGATTGTCATCTTCAAGAATGGTACACCCGAATGGATATTAGTGATCGCTTTTCCTTCTATTCCTCCTTTAAGCAATTCAGACAAACCGAATATCTCTGTTTACGGTAAGTAATTTGAACAATCGTAAAAATCTCATAAGATTCAGGTTAGGCGTATCTTGTTTAAATGCTCACAAAACTGCGGCATTCGAGTGTTCCCCGAGAGGCACTCTGCTGTCCTTTTTGTCCAAGTCAGTTGGAATCTGAATACCACTTTCTTATTGTATGCCCTAAGT
>JADBJO010000605.1:471176-473676 GCA_016801955.1 Conus betulinus | reverse complement strand
AATACTTGGTTTTATCAACTTCTAAAACCTAAACTCTATTAGCACGTGTCTAGTTTTGTCCCTGCATGCATTCGTTCCTCACTCGTGTGCGCAGTGTGTGTGTGTGTGTGTGTGTGTGTGTGTGTGTGTGTGTGTGTGTGTGTGTGTGTGTGTGTGTGTGTGTGTGTGTGTGTGTGTGTGTGTGTGTGTGTGTGTGTGTGTGTGTGTGTGTGTCTGTGTGTGTCTGTCTGTGTGTGTCTGTGTATGTGTGCATATATGTATGTATGTATGTATGTATGTATGTATGTATGTATGTATGTATGTATGTATGCATGCATGCATGCATGCATGCATGCATGCATGCATGTATGTATGTATGTATGTATGTATGTATGTATGTATGTATGTATGTGTATGAATACCTGTCAGAGACTTTTTAATGTGTCTCCTTTTATACTTACCTTTATTTTCTTCTTTTTTCCTCTTTTTTCTTCTTGTTGTGTTGTCTCAAAGAGACATTTTTAGGATATGATATGATCTTTTCTTGTTTTGATTCTTTTTGTTGTTGTTATACTTTAAACTGCTTTCTTCATTCGCTTTAATTGTTTTCGATGTTGTACTTCAATTTGCTTTTTTTTTTTTTCATGTGCTTAGTTTCACCGACGTTGTCAGTACTTGCATTTTAGTGTTGGTTGTAATGGTTAGTTAAATTGGTTTAATGTTGTTTGTTTGTATAATCGTGTTTTGAATCATACGTTGTATCATTTACTACTAGCTTCGTAGAATTGTAACGGCAAGTATTAAAAATGGCTAACTAAGCCAATACCTTTACCGTTATAAAATAAAGAATCGTTCTCTCTCTCTCTCTTTCTCTCTCTCTCTCTCTCTCTCTCTCTCTCTCTCTCTCTCTCTCTCTCTCTCTCTCTCTCAGTGCTTTTTCAGTTCTAGTTCCTGGTACTAATTAATAGGGGATGGAGACATTACTCAGTGACTAGTTTCAAAGTGAGACGACTGCATGCGGAAATCTAAACAAATCTTACATAAATGTTAGCGAACCGCCCAGAGACGCGTGGACAAACCAGTCACAAGACAAAACACAACGCGTTTCGACCTCTTAGGTCTTTTTCAGGCAAGAGACAAACAAATATGACACGAGAATGTTCGAAAAGGTCGAAACGCGTAGTGTTTTGTCTTGTGACTCGTGTGTCCACGTTTCTCTGGGCGGTTCGCTAACATTTATTGAAGATTAATTACTCAGTGACGTCGTCCTAGCTGGTGGACATTCTCAATGTTCACTAGTACCCCGTCTCGATCTCAAGATGCACGTGCCACACGCCAGCTTGAACAGCAAGTGAGCATGACAGTGCCTGGACACGGTGACATCCTGCGGCCAAAGGTCATGCTGCCCACCAGGGGTCAGTCGTCCAGGGGGGATGTTTTACCCACTGTAGGACAGCGACCAGGCTGCTTTCCAAATGATTTACTGGTGTGTGTGTGTGTGTGTGTGTGTGTGTGTGTGTGTGTGTGTGTGTTGTGTTGTGTTATGTTGTGTTGTGTTGTGGTGTGTGTGTGTGTGTGTGTCTGTGTTGTGTTGTGTTGTGTTGTGTGTGTTGTCTTGTGTTGTGTGTGTGTGTGTGTATGTGTGTGTGTGTGTGTGTGTGTTGTGTTGTGTGTGTGTGTGTGTGTGTGTGTGTGTGTGTGGTGTGTGTGTGTGTGTGTGTGTGTGTGTGTGTGTGTGTGTGTGTGTGTGTGTGTGTGTAGTGGTGTAGTAGTAGTAGTAGTAGTAGTAGTAGTAGTAGTACTTCAGTTTTACGTCTTTTCACGTATGTGATATCAGACGAAGAGAGAGAGAGAGAGAGAGAGAGAGAGAGAGAGAGAGAGAGAGAGATGCATAAATGTCTGTGACTTTGTAAGTGTATGCATAATGTGGTTATCTAAGTGCGTATATGTATCCCTCTAAGCATCCCCACAAACATACCTGCAAATGATCTGAAAGTAAATGCTTAACTGGACGACAAATTAAATAGAACACAACATTGAAGGCAAGCTTTAAATCTGAAAAGACATCGCACAAAGATATGCCTGATAATGGTGGTAAATGAGCTTGAAGAGGTAAACAGTCAAACAGCAGATGCTTGCTGGTTATTTTTCGTTCTCCACAAATACATTTTGATTCGTTTGTTATTTATTTTTTTAGTTTTTAAGGTATCAAATTTTAGTTTGGTAAATTTTTCACTTGTAAATGAGGAAAGCTGTTTACGTGTTCATAATTAATTAAATGAGTGTTTTTACTAGCTACACCAAGAAACGCATTTTTGTAGTGTTTTCTGAATCGGCACCAGACAGTTTGCTTTCAATATTGATTGGCTTCAGTTAAAGAAAAGGATATATTCAATACCGTGGCGCACTTTTCATTTCTGGCTCCTCTCTTTGCACATATATCAACTAGCTCATTACCCTAAATACACAATGCGATGGAATCCAACAGAAGGTGACATCAGTTCCTTTACATAATGATCAA
>JADBJO010000605.1:456176-461176 GCA_016801955.1 Conus betulinus | reverse complement strand
ATTTCCCCTGCATTCTGAGAGCGAAACCGTGTCTTACGTTTATCAGATGGTACTACATTAATGGTACATACAAAAAGATTATGGCGTCATGTGAACAGATTTCCTTTTTGAACTTTGCTCCTAAAGATATTTGTCTTGATCGTGTGCAATATTAGTGCATTTCTAACTAGAAGTTGAATCAGGGTCTAGGTTATTTGAACATCGTCTTTGATGTTCACCTGTGTCTTTTTATTTGTTCATGTCGATATGTATCGGTCTTCGTAATATGTCAACTCCCTTACGATTCTTGTCCGATAAAACTAACCTTCATCTGTTGCTCGTATCAGCATCGCCACCAAACTGCTCATTCTGGGTTCTCTAAACACTGCCCCACCCAGATCAGCCCTGTCACTGCCCCAGAACCGGCAGTCTACAGGGAGCAAGCCGAATCATGTCGTCGCAGAACACCAACCTAAAGGAAATGCTGCAGCGTCGTCGGGTCTCTTCGGTGGTGTTCGGTGTTGTCTGTTCTCACCCACCACACTCAGAATGCCACTGGCAAGACCCCTGGTTGGCGACAGTAATTGCTTTGCCGCGGAGCGAGCTTGAAGGAGCGATCTCAAGACGGGTACACCACCACTTCTACCCGGCGGCTGTCCTCGTGACGTCTTCACAACCTCAACAGCAGCTACAAGAAACTGGTGATACTTGTCCTTGTCAAAGGATGCGAACAGTGGCACCAGACCTCAGGTCAAAACTTCGGGTGTTTATAACATTCTATGCCTCCGACGGAATTTTCCCACATCTTGTGGGCCTACCAGAAGAAGAAAAAAACGCTGGCGGTTGAGGGGCATCTGGAAGTCATGATCTGAATGCGGCCCGGCCCCTTTAGAATGTAAGAAGTTCAGGGCCGAAACACTTGTCTGAGGGGGTCTCTTTTCTGAAGACCTTCTGCTGTCAAGCTATCCCTAGAGTGTCTTCTTACTACAACAAATGACTTTGTCTGGCAGCTAATCGACACGCAGCCTGGCAAGCAGAAAGATATCCCCGTGCGTTGTCCAGTGTTACAGTCTTGTCCAATCGAAACATGACGTGTTTAACTCGTCCAGTGTTACCTCTCAGCGTACCTTGGGTGTGGGTGTCCCAGATTCGGACAGAAGCTGTCCTGGGTGGACGCTGTGGAAGGATGGATTGATTACAACTCCCAGGCGCTGATGCACATGACTGGATTCAGAGGGCTGTGGACAGTCTTGTTTCTCTCTAATCTCTACGACCTACTGTCCGAGACACTTATAATGACTGCAAAAAGACCAACAACAACGACAAAGCCAATAGCAACAACAAGAACATTGGCCCCAGTGATAATGATGACGGTGACGACGACGATGATAATGATGATGGTGATGACGATGATGATGATGATGATGATGATGATGATGATGATGATGAACAAGAACAAGAAGAACAAGATGACGATGAAGAAGAACAAGAACAACAAGAACAAGAACAAGAACAATAAGAACAGGAACAAGAACAAGAAGACAGGTAACCACAATCCTCGACTACATGTTTTCTTTTAAATGGACAATCTTCATCATGTCAGTCATCCTAATTGTGAGAAACGATCCTGAAATACTACAAAATGGGTACTAACTGACTTTGATTATCTCAACATTGAATGTAGCCCTACTAACCAGAAATATCCTATAGGCCAACAGGTCTTCTTGATCATGCACTCAAAATGACCCGGACCACCCCCTAAAGTTTGTCTAAAAGTACTGACAGCTTCGTCCTCTGGGCCTACGGTGTGCCTGTAAACTAGATTTCTGATGGTTGGGACAGTGGTGGAGGAGTTGTCCTACCGGCACTAAGGAACTGTTGCGGGGGAACACGGCAAATCACCGTCGTAGAAATCGGTGTCTGTGTCTACAACGGCCAGTTCTCAACCTCAATGAGGCCGCCTGGTCTTTTCCGGAAAGGGGAGTAGCCATGTTTGTTGCGGTAGCTGGGATGTTGTTGAAAACAACTTTCCATTTGCCTCTCCTTCACAATGGTCTCGAACTCTTTATCGCAAATTGTCAGATTTCTTTTGGGATTATCATCGTCGGTCGGGTTCAGATCAACATATCTTGGATTTCGCTCTGTAAGTATTATGTTTGATGTGACGTTTGTTGACCAAATGACGCATGCTGAAATTACGTAATACCCCTACCCCTACCCCCGGACACTTTAGAGTACTGGAATAAGACAAACTGTCAGAATCTTCCAAAAATAGTTTCTTGAATGTTCTGATTATTTTGTTTCATTGTCATACCGTGTAAAGGTGCTTAATTCCTCTAGAAAGTTCTACGTATTTTGAATAGCCATGCTCAGTCAATATTCGAATATTCTGCAATATTCCTTGATTTTAATCGACTGTTGCATCCTGTGTTTCTTCAACTTTCAATTCGTCAATACGTAGATAATTAAGATGGTGATAATATCGAGAAAACATTTGAAATCAAAAGTGACAGTGTTTGTAAAGGACAAGGTTTGTTTGGGGGACTCTTGCTATGATCATTGTGTATTGATTTTTTTTTTTTTTTTTTTTGATCTTCAACTTCAATCAAAGACTTCGAACAGTTTACCAGAGTCAACGTTTCTTTCCGTGTCCAGATCTTGTCCGCCCATCTTCGCTCAGCTTCCAGCTCGCTAAAGTATCAAAGAAGAGGGCCTCGGTTCTCCTCTACATGGGTCCTCTTGTAGCAGTCTCTTGTTGGGCATTGCCAGTCTGTCGGCTTCCCTGGTTCCGTGCCTGTCACAAAGGAGCGCTGCAGACCAACCAAGAGGTCTTTTAACGTTCGTGTTTTCGATAGATTGGGAGGGTCTACAGGAACAAACAATGCAGCAAAAAGGCGACACGTTGCAGTATGCTGCGCCTTGATTGTCTTTTTAGAGTTCTGACAGCGGTTTGGAAGCGTTTTTATGCTTTGGCCTTGTGACTAGAAGAGTGACGAGACCATAGCGTATGGACTATTGGTTTGTTCTGTGTGTGTGTGTGGTGTGTGTGTGTGTGTGTGTGTGTGTGTGTGTGTGTTTTTCAAATGGAGAGAGATTTCCACATGTCAGTTTCCTGGTTGTCTGTGCCGCTAAAAAACATCAGTGTGTGCATGGTCCACTGTTTTGAGGGGAAGTTTGGCTGATGTAGTTTGAGGGGAGGATTTTTCTATCGGCACCAGACCGGCTACCTCTGGGCTACAAGCCAAGAAGATTGTTTCTAACATCTGGTGAGTACTCTCTTTTCCAATTTGCCACAGCGTTTATTATAACGGTTTTATCTGAGCGCTGATCTCAAGTCTCCATGTTTCATGCATGAAGATGTTTTACTTCAGTGTGCACTTTTTGGGGCTCAGACATTTTTTTAAGCATTGGTGGTCTATGGCCTTTGAAGCCAGTTGTATCATACTGGAGTCTCCTCTGCTATCCAGGTTGTCAGGCCCAGTTAGCGCTTTCATGGCTTGGCAAGAGTTGAGGCCCCTGTCATGGTTCCGGGAGCTTGATTCTGAGTTCTAGCAGCTTTCCACCAATAACATGGCTGGGTACTAGTCTTATTCGCCTAACAGCAGATGCGTTCTCCGAATATTCCAGAATATTAGGTGCTAGTAACTTCCCTGCCGCATGTCGGGTAGCTTTTAATCGTGAAGCAGACGCTCAATGAGTCTCTGGCTTGCATAGAGACGGTCGTGTCCTCTTAGCGGTCTGTCAGCCTGGGAGACATTCCTCCTGAGAACTCGCTCTGCAGCCTCCCACAGCACCGTCAGTGGTGTGGCTGTTTCTCCTGTTGTCTGTCTCCGCCTTTCGCTTTGACCTGTCGTTCCCGCCATCTATCCCCACCACTTAAAGGGCCACAAGGATCAACATTAGCATAAAATTCTTTTTGAGATGGTTATCATTATTATGAATACTTACATAGTGCCTATGCTCGGCTAGAGACCAAGCTCTAAGCGCGTAACAATCCACACTCGTTCACACAACGGGCTGCCTACCTGGGTAGTGCCGGCTGAAGAGCTGCCAGATGGCGCTTCATTCAGTCGTTTCCCGTGTCATCCAGTCAATATCGTCCACTCAATTACCTTATTTCCTTCATTTTTTTTTCCATTTCTATCGTACGGTGCATGCTATGTGTAACGTGTCATCCATATAAACGGCCAAACTGGTCTTTTCTTCCGAAAGTTGGTGATGGGATTTTACGTGTGTGCAGGATGTTATGCGTGTATTCACACACGGAGCCTCAGTTTATAGTCTCAATTGAAGGACTGTATGGGAAATGGAGTCAGAGCCAAGGTTAACTCCGAGGCGGAAATCCCCCTCTGCCAAAACGGCCCGGCGGAGATTCGAACCCCACAACCCCACCAAGATTATGAGTCCAGTGCTCTACCACTGAGCTATTCACCCATCCTGGCGAATCTCCAGTTGTACAGCACCACATTAGAGGTCACCAGCTTTGTCTGCTGTGACAGCCTGGATGAGTCATGCCGTTGTCAGACGCCTAGAACATGAGCCAAGCCCCTGCAGGTTTATTACTTTAGCGGAGTTTTTCAGTGTTGGGACTTGCATGATGTGAGGCATAAACATCTTACAGCAGACTCCATGAAAACCTTGTTCAGAAATCTACCACCTGATGTGATCTTTGAATTTCTGGAAAAATAAGATTAACAGTTTTCATCTCATACAAATTTCCCGGTGTCTTTTTAGGATGTGTGTTTTTGAACAGTGTGTGAATTAGTGGATTTTTTTTCTTCTTCTTCTTTTTTTTCTTTGTTTGTTTTATAATGACTTGTGAGTTGGCTTCAACGTGGTGACAACCCTAACATGACTCTATGCAACATTAGCTTACCTTACCTCTCTCTCAGGATTATTTCCTTCCAAGGCCATCGAGCTGCCCTCAAACTGTCTCCTGTTTCACCCACACCTGGGGCACACCAGATAGCCTGCAGGCTCCCTCCGATCTAAATCACGACTTGGGGAAGTCTTGTCGCCAT
>JADBJO010000605.1:436176-438676 GCA_016801955.1 Conus betulinus | reverse complement strand
GTTTATCTTGCCTGAAGAAGACCTAAGAGGTCGAAACGCGCGTCGTGTTCTATTTTGTGATTCGTTTGTCCACGTTGTTTGGTGGAGTCGTAATGAATACTTTTAATATTTGCTTTACTAGAGTTGTCAAAGGGTTTTGAAAAAGAGAATAGAAAGTTGCTTATCGAACAAAATCCAGTAAGTTTAGGAAACAAGAATCTCAACGATGTTATTGCGAGACTCTGGACAGGTCGTCAAACGAGGACCACGCTCTTTATAGTTTTCCAAATTTGAAGACAATGTAAGTGACTGTGACTTGCTCAAACTTAGAGCAAAGAGTTACCTGTAACCTGTGTGTGTGTGTGTGTGTGTGTGTGTGTGTGTGTGTGTGTGTGTGTGTGTGTGTGTGTGTGTGTGTGTGTGTGTGTGTGTGTGTGTGTGTGTGTGTGTGTGTGCGTGCGTGCGTACGAGCCTGCGTGCGTGCGTGTGTGTGTGCATATGTGCGAGTTTGTGTGTGTGTGTGTGTGTGTGTGTGTGTGTGTGTGTGTGTGTGTGTGTGTGTGTGTGTGTGTGTGTTGTGTGTGTGTGTGTGTGTGTGTGTGTGTGTGTGTGTGTGTGTGTGTGTGTGTGTGTGTGTGTGTGTGCGTGCGTGCGTGCGTGTGTGTGCGTGCGTGTGTGTGTGTGTGTGTGTGTGTGTGTGTGTGTGTGTGTGTGTGTGTGTGTGGGGGTGGGGAGGGAGAAAGGCAAGGGGTGGGGAAGGAAGGGCAGAAGAAGGACGAGCAATGGCCAGAAGACGTGTCAAGATGAACAGATTGTTGGCTGATACACATCTGTGGATCTCAGAACTGTGCCTTCTGGAATTCTGAATGAGAGAACAACACCTGGTTTGCCTTTTTTGCGGAGGTGGGGATGGGGATGGAGGATGGGGGGGGGGGGGGGGGGGGAGGAGGGAGATGACTTTAATATATTCACTTGCAAGAAAGAGCACTGACTTTATTATCGATTAGCCCGTCATTTCTAGTATAATTCGGTTGAGTTTGATCATCCCCCGTCTGGTTTCTTGTTAAAAAAAAAATTAATAAATGTACCTCTGTATAGCCTGGAATGTACTCAATCTATCAATGTACTCAATCTATCAATGTACTCAATCTATCAATGTACTCAATCTATCAATGTACTTAATCTATCATCCCCATCCCTTGGTCTTTAAGACACTGAAATTAAGGAAACGTGTGTCCGTGGTTTTGATGGGATTTTCTTGCTGTTTCTTGCGCTCCCTGTTTATTGCCATATTACAGTCAGCTGTTAGCGTAAGGGGCCCCACGGATGTCCACTGCTTACGTCACTGGGACTTATTCTAGAGAAATAGAACATGTAATGTTCATGCCATTGTAACTCACTCCGTCGGACAAGAGGACTGCATGGGGTCTGTGTGCCTGTCGCTCCACAGAGAGATGGAAGACACATTTACATCCCTGAAACTCATCGCTAGCCAGACTAAGACCCATCTGGAGTGATAAAAACATCACAACCAGTTCCCAAATCAGACTGATGCGCTCCCTGGTTATTGCCATATTTCTCTATGCCCGTGAAATGTAGACTTTGGCAGCTGAACTTGAGAGAAGAATTCAGGCAATAGAGATCAATTGCTTCCGCAAGATCCGTAGTATCACATACAAAGACCGCATTACCAGCATGAAATCCAGATAATGACCTACAATGGGCAAGTGAACCATGACAGATGGGAATGGCGACATCACCGTAACTCATGTAGCCTGTAATGTCTTGTCTTTGTGACTCCTCACAGAGAAATGCAAAGCACGATGTTCATATCCCTGTAAGTCATCACAGAGAAACGCAATGTCCAATATTCATATCCCCATAACTCATCACAAATGAAACGCTGTGTATAGTATCCATATCCATGTAGATCATCACTGATCCTTACGCGTGTGCAAACACGCGCGCACGCACACACACACATACACACACACACACACACACACACACACACACACACACACACACACACACGTGCACGCACACATACACACACAAGCGCGCACGCGCACACACACACGCACACACACACACACACACACACACACACACACACACACACACACACACACATGCGCACGCGCAAACACATGGACCCGTGCCCACACGTACATACACACACACATGCGTACATTCCCTACACACATATACAAAAAAAAAAATAATCAATGTTAGGTAGGCACTCAAGGTCTGACCAGCGTATTGGGCTAATGCGTAGGTAAGAAATGCTAAGTGGTAGCCACGAGACCTTCATCAGTTCTCTCATCTTAGTTGTTAGTTGATTTATCCATCCATCAGCTTAAAACCATGCATGGTGTAGTCTCAAATCTTAGCGGATGTGGTGTAGCGCGCATATGGACTAGTCCGCAATGTAGTGTGCATATCAATGTAATTCCTCACAGAAAAACGTAATGTAGTGTGCATATCACTGTAACTCCTCACAGAAAAACGCAGTGTACAA
>JADBJO010000605.1:426176-431176 GCA_016801955.1 Conus betulinus | reverse complement strand
CAGTGCTCAGGTCGAAGAACGCCTGGATTTTCAACTGGTCATACCACCCGTACTGAAACTTCAAATCAGCGTTGGTGAACACCATGAAATACACAGACATCGGCAAAGTCAGAACCATGAAAGGTCAAGGACACTACCACCACGGTCAAGGTCACGGAGCTGGCGGTTTTTTTTTTCACGAGCCAGAGCCTGTTCTGAATTCTGGGAAGCCAACTCAGTGAGAGCTTTTCTGACAGAAGTGGTGAGTTTCCGAATGAGGACGCTGTTGGGCCACGATGAGGCAGATAAAGGGAGGTAACAGTACACTGCTGATTTGATATACACGAACACGGTCTGGGTGAAGAACTGGTAGTCCTCAGACTTGGTCCAGCACATGTAGTAGGTGTCGTTGTCCAGGTCGCTCATGTCCATGCCCACGATGTAGTGAGAGTAGAAGGCAGAGCAGAAGAGGAGAACCGCTGAAATCAAGAGGAAAACGGTCCGTCGGGTGCACAGCAGGTTGACTCTGTGTGGCCGGACCACCGACATTGCTCTGTGCACTGTCAAACAGACCAACAGCCAGCAACTCGCAATGGTCGACGCCGCGCTCAGCCACACATCAGCAGTTTACACGACACGGTACTCTGAGCTCGGGCGAAAATCCTGGTGACCTTCCCCACCCAGAAGTCCAGGGCATGCACGTAGAGGACGATCAAATCCACGATGGCGATAGCAGTGAAGTAGAGGTTGACAACGGATTTGCCTGACATCATCGTCTTCATGATGACGATCGTCATGATGTTTCCGAAGGTACCCAGAACGATGATAATGGGGAGGCTCACATACACGATGTAATTGCTGATGAAGTAGAATAATGTATATTCTAGGCGGGTATTGTTTGTCACGCCGCTGTTTTTGCTGACATGATCGATCCGTTTGAGAAAGCAGAAACTGAAAGAGACTCCATCACACAGCCAGTAACGAGAAAACAAACTTTTCTTTTGTGAAGTAGTCAAACTTCTCCAGGCAGATTACTCTCTGCACGAAACATACAGTACCTGTTAATCCATCTGTCGAAATATCTATTGTGAGTCAGAAGGGAAAAATAGGACTCGAAGAATCGCTCACTTTGATGTTTTTATAGTAAGTGCTTAAGAAAAGAAATTTATGGTTTAATCATTACAACACTATGCTTGTGGTGTGTGTGCGGTATGTATCGGTATGTATGTATCTCTCTCTCTCTCCACACACGGCTAAACAACTAAGTAGTTGAGGAAATCAAGTGTATACTAACAATTCTCCCATGATTATAATAATGGCTCGGGGAAAAATTTTGAATTATTTAAAATCCTGAAGAAAATGGATATTATACAAATCAAAACCCTTCACTAGTTGCATGAGAAAACCATCTCAATCCCTCTTGAAGGCAAACTTTATGTTCTCTCAATTCCTCTCGAAGGCAAACTTTCTGTATTCCCTGCTTTTAAACTTTTTGTCCGCTAGATCAGAACTCGAGACACGGTTGATTGTGTCCGTGTTCTTGGTGTCAAATAGAGACACACCACAGTCCGTAATTCTGTGGTGTTATCACCACCAAGGGTTCAAAGAAGAATCCAACAGCACCCTCAAAGCAGCCAGTGAAAAGTAGTAGAATGAAATAAAATGAAAGTGTGGAGAGGTAAAAAGTAGCTGAAAACCTAAAAACGTTAGGCGAACAGTATAAAATGTAGGGGACAATCTTTGAGCCTATGCTTGAGGATCCATTTAAGGATGCAAGGGAGATAACAAAAAATTGAACAGTCTGAGTGGTCAGCTCTGCTGTTCAATAACCCAAGCATTGTGAGCGGCTAAGAATTGTGTAGAACAACCTTTACTTGGATCTCCTAAAAGATGCAATCGCCCACTGATTGACCAAACAATATAATGCTGAACAATTAAGGAGTGGGGGGAAACAAGTGTAAGTTAACAATTCTTCCATCATTGTAGTAATGACTCAGCAAAGATTTGAAATTTCAAAAAGATAAAGAAAAATGGGAAAATGTATGTTATAGAAAAACGAAAACCCTTCGCTAGCTGCACGTGTGTGTGTGTGTGTGTGTGTGCGTGTGTGCAGGCTAGCAATCCCTACGTCATTACATTAATGGCTTTGCAAAAATTAAATCAAAGAAAGACAGAGAAAGAGGGGGGAGGGGTGGAGACGAAGAAAGAAAATGAGAATGAACAATGAGGGAGATGTACTATCAATACATAATTCTTCACTGACAGCATATAGGGCTATCCAGCTGGATGTATCTCCATTTCAATTTTTTTTTTAACTCTGTCATATATTGTCTCTG
This sequence comes from Conus betulinus, assembly GCA_016801955.1. NCBI lineage: Eukaryota > Metazoa > Mollusca > Gastropoda > Neogastropoda > Conidae > Conus > Conus betulinus. Next base: position 428,861 of record JADBJO010000605.1, on the reverse strand, counting down.
TCATAATATGCCGTGTGTATGCTCTGGATGCTCTGATTTAACCCCCCCCCCCCCCCCCCCCCTGGATTTAACCCCCCCCCCCCCAAAAAAAAAAAAAAATGATACCGTATGTAAACCCACTGGTGGTGGGTTTTTCACACAGATGTACAATTTCATATGCAGAGGACTTGAAACACCAGGATTCAGAACCAAAAACAAAGTTTATCTAGCAAAACGTGTTGCTATTGATACTGCAGCAGCAGGCAAAATACCACGGGACATGTGACCTTTTTTTCGTACAGAGAAACGAAGCATGGCACATTATATTTCAAAGGACTACACTTTATCCGGGAGGAAGGGGTGGGGGTGGATCGCGGAAGCTAAAGATAATCGGTAGGAAAATGCCATCGATGAGCTCATGAATCACATTTTCTTGATTAGATCAAATGTTTTTATATCATTGTTTTAGACTTTACGACAGATTCTCATTTTCTTTATCCGTTTATTTACACTACCCATTTAACAAACTATTCAGATTTTTTTGTTTAAAAAAAACACAAAAAACCGAACCCATGTTGTAAATAATGCTTACATTGATTGTGACGCCGAAACATGAAAGTGGCGGCAAATTGGGCAAATACTGTTTTTTTTTCCAACTGTTCCCCACAGAGGATGAACCTAGTATCGAATGTTTCCTTTCACAGAGTTTATGATCTGAAAGTTTGTCCTCTATCATTCCCAAAAGATGGGTTCAGAGACAAAACCAGCATTAGTCTCATACCCCCCCCCCCCCCCTCCCCCCAACACGTCAGTATGATTTGTATGGGGTATCACGCGTCAGTATAATTTGTGTGGGGTATCACGTGTCAGTATAATCTGTGTGGGCATCACACGTCAGTATAATTTGTGTGGGGTATCACACGTCAGTATAATTTGTGTGGGGCATCACACGTCAGTATAATTTGTGTGTGGGGTATCACTTGTCAGTATGATTCGTGTGGGGTATCAGTCGTCAGTATGATTCGTGTGGGGTATCAGTCGTCAGTATAATTTGTGTGGGGTATCACACGTCAGTATAATTTGTGTGGGGCATCACACGTCAGTATAATTTGTGGGGGTATCACTTGTCAGTATGATTCGTGTGGGGTATCAGTCGTCAGTATGATTCGTGTGGGGTATCAGTCGTCAGTATAATTTGTGTGGGGTATCACTCGTCAGTATGATTTGTGTGGAGTATTACTCGTCAGTATAATTTGTTGTGGGGGTATCACACGTCAGTATAATTTGTGTGGGGTATCACACGTCAGTATAATTTGTGTGGGGTATCACTCGTCAGTATAATTTGTGTGGGGTATCACACGTCAGTATAATTTGTGTGGGGTGTCACACGTCAGTATAATTGGTATGGGGTATCACACGTCAGTATAATTTGTGTGGGGTGTCACACTCAGTGTAATTTGTATGGAGTTGAAGTGATCTGTGCATACGCAGGTGGCTGATCAACCCGATGCGTGCACGGAATGTGCGGTATCAACTTGGACAGGCAATGTGGGAGACCTGCCCTTGATTGCTAGCGTGGGCTTTCCTTGCCTGTCTCTTTCGCTGCGCTGCAGCTGTCCTTTCTGTACATAAAGTGTCACCTTTGAGGATAGAGAGCAGCGCCACCTAGCTGGATCAATAGCAGTTTGTTCCCAAACAGACCTTACAGATAACTCAGTAGTCAATGAGGAGCTATTGTCGGGATCGCAAATGCCACATGGACCTTGCCTTTGAAGAAAAGAAACAGATACATTCTGAAAGTGCGGACCCAGAGAAATACTGTCCTCAACTGCCGAAAAAAAAAAAAAACAGCTGGGTGCAATCCTGCACCACCCTCGGAAGCCTGCGCTGTCTTCACATAAGGTGCAGACAGCTCAGGGTATTCCATTAACACATCGATGGATATAATTGCTCCCTGGCAGTTGCCATGTGTACTGACCACTGGATGTGACTCGAGAGAACATCCACGGGAGCGTTCCCATGGGTGTCCCAGCCTGTATTTCATGACTGCTGAGCCTACTGCCGAGAAACGCGCCACCGTCAGACAACTGCCGTGAGCATCCTGCATCCTCGCTCGTTGCTGTTCCGCTGACAGGTGAAGACAGCACAACTGCAGACACGGCCAGGTTTTCGCCATGAGGACTCACATGTCCGCTAAAGAGAATCTCGGGTCACAGTCTTTCCCGCTGTCACCAGGGACATTCCCTGCGGTCAGTGGGTCTTTTCCCGCCCGTCACCTGGCCTTTTCCCAGAGTCAGTTAAAAGGTGGACAAGAAAAAGATACATCCGAAGGTGCGGGCGAGACCCAGAAAAGTACTGCCCTCAACTTCTGAACAAACTAGCTGGGAGCAATCCTGCACCACCTTTGCCTGTTATGACGAGAGAGAGATGGTGATGGCAATATTCTTCTCAACATGAATAATTAGCAAAAGCAACCCATTGAGCTCAAACTTCCCAACCCCTAGTTTCTTTCAACGCGTCATTCAAGCTCTCTGAGTCATGCTCAGATCAGAGTGTTCTGAACGTGCCTCCTGTACCAATTAGCGGCACAAGGTTGTCGATATTCTCTTCGCCCTCTTTGTTGTCATCGTCGCTAACGAGGGTCGCAGCGTAGGCGTTATCGACAGTGACAAGACAGTTGAAGGCGAGGAAGGGGTGTGAGGAGGA
>JADBJO010000605.1:401176-408676 GCA_016801955.1 Conus betulinus | reverse complement strand
TCGGAGTGAGATTGTTTTTAAATAAGAGTGAGTGAAAGCTGAAGTGGGTATGGAAGTGGAATGAGTAGTTTCTAACTACAATTTCGCTATACACACACACACACACACACACACACACACACACACACACACACACACACACACATATATATATATATATATATATATATATATATATATATATATATATATAAAAATGATGATAAAAGTAAAACTTAAAACCCCCGGGATTACAAGTTGTTTCGAGGTATTCTCTCACGCAGCACAATTAGCAAAGAAGATTTCACAACCCTGGCAGCTGAAGTGGGTTATGGAAGTGGAATGAGTAGTTTCTAACTACAATTTCGCTATACATATATATATATATATATATATATATATATATATATATATATATATAGTGATGATAAAAAAGTAAACTTTAAAACCCGGGATTACAAGTTGTTTCGAGGTATTCTCTCACGCAGCACAATTAGCAAAGAAGATTTCACAACCCTGGTAGACCCTGCCCTGCTGCCCAGTCATTTCTGTGCTGTTCAGCTGTGTCTGTTCTTAGTCAACGCTCACAGGAAGGGCACCTGCTCAGTCCCCACGTGACGACACTGGTCTTCAAGTCCCAGCCAGCGTAAGTTAAAATTCCCTCTGGAGAGAGTCGCTGACGCCCATAATTGTCGATTCTCTCTCTCTCTCTCTCTCTCTCTCTCTCTCTCTCTCTCTCTCTCACACACACACACACACACACACACACACACACACACACACACACACACACACCACAACATACACAAACACACACACACACACACACACACACACACCGTAAAAGAATATATGCAAAATATGCACCCCTGAATAGACTGCATAAATTCGACCTCTCTGTTTAACTCGCATATTGCTACTGACAGGTCCAGTACTCTCCAAAATGATTATGAACTGTTCTGGGACACGGGGATCATGCCGTTGGTCCCAAGGACCACTGGTCCAAAGGCCATAAATCTGTGTAATGTACAGTAGTATGTGGCTATCTTGAAAACACAGGAGAGAGAGAGAGAGAGAGAGAGAGAGAGAGAGAGAGAGACAGACAGACAGACAGACAGACAGACAGACAGACAGACAGACAGACAGAGACAGGGAGAGAGACAGAGAGACAGACACTTCATTTATCAGACGCATTTGTATCGATGTGTCTGTCGACGAGTTCAATGAGCAGGCTACATATAGCACAGCTCTAATTCTGGCATGTGGCATTGCCACTGAAACATCATTCTGCAGAACAATTGAGTGTGAACTGATCTGTTGCATCCTCTGTACAGCCATATATATTGTATGCATCCACCCGTTTGTTATCAGTATGTCCACCGATTATGTTTGACTAAACGTCCAGGTATGCTTCATCTGTGTGGGACCTGTCCTCTTCCCATCGATATACCAGCCTGCACTACGTTGAGAGAGACTGCAGAGCCGTGGTGTGTCGTGCACAACACTAATAGTCACTGGTGAATTGTGTCGATGTTTTACATCGCTGGAGTTCATGAAACACGCCACCTTGTGTGGCCTTTTGTATTGCCATTCTAGAGCAACACTTCCCCAAACTGAGTGCCAACTGGTCTGAGGCATGCACTGAGGAGCCAATGAAACACTATGCATCGAACGTTTTTGTACTCCCAGTTCTTAAAGAACAGGGAGTACTTTACAATGGGAACGAAGAAATGCTGTCTGTGTGTTGTTTGTCTGTCTGTCTGTCTGTCTGTCCGTGGTCAAAATGTGTTCCACCCGCTCCAGACAAAACTACTGGGCCGATCTTTCTGAAAATGTGTAGGTATGTATGGGTCACGAATGATGCCCAATGTGTTATTTTACTGTTATATTCGTTACGAACGGCTAAAACGGCCCATAACGGTTTTTCTTTTTTTTTTTTTATGGAATATCTAAGAAAGTGGCCGATCTTTCTGAAAATTTGTAGGTATGTTCATTATGGGTCACGGATGCTGCCCAATGTTTTATTTTACCAACATAGCCGCTAGTAACGGCTACAACGGCCAATAACCGTTTTTTTCTTCTTTATAAAGTATCTCAGAAAGTACTCAGCCGATTTTTCTGAAAATGTGTAGGTATGTTCATCATGGATCACTGGTGATGCCCGATGTTTTGTTTTACCGTAATAGCCGTTACTATCGGCTACAACGGCCCATTATGGTTTTCTTCTTTATGGAAAATCTCAGAAAGTATTTGGCCTATCTTTCTGAAAATTGATAGGTTTGTTCATTATGGGTCACAGATGATGGCCGATGTTTAACAGAATAGCCGTTACTAACGGCGATAACGGCCCCAAACGTTTTTATCTCTTTATGGAAAATCTCACGCGTATTCACGATAAACAGGGAGTACGTTTATATACTTTGCATCTTGGCTTTTTTGGGTTTTTTTTTTCATCGGTGTGTCCAATCATTCTTTCTGTGAGAAAGCTACACACGGTTTGTGTCTGTTCCTGGCTTATTTCATTTCCTTTAAGGACACGTCTACACAACGATGAATTATGATCTGGTCCGATGTGTCCACTAAACGGCCATGTATGCTTCAAATTCGGCCAGTGTGTTCGTGCCGATGATATTTCCAAAGGCCAGTGGTTATGTATATCAGTGTTTCAAAGCATGCATGTAAAAGTGTGTGTGTGTGTGTGTGTGTGTGTGTGTGTGTGTGTGTGTGTGTGTGTGTGTAACTGTAAAAACGCAGATCTTTGGGGAGGGCGCTATCCTCTACCAAACATTCGTGGTGAAGAGAGAGGGGGAGGGGGTGGGGGGGGGGGGGGTGGAGGCTCCTGTCCTACACCTTTGTAACAGTGGAGAAAAGACGGGGAGGGTGTGTGTGTGTGTGTGTGTGTGTGTGTGTGTGTGTGTGTGTGTGTGTGTGTGTGAAGGGGGGGTAAGGGACATGAGAGGGTACAGTCGTGTGCCTACTCTTCAAACAATCTATTGAGCATCAGATCATTTTCAGCCAGCATCACATTGAACTTAACTCCACGGAAGAAACTGGGCGGCTAGGGGGGTGTGTCTGGCTGAAACCCCTGAGAAGGTAAGGAGACAGCCAAGGAGAGAAATGGAGTGGGTGGGTGGGACGGGCTCTTGAGGGCATTCACATGGCGAAAATGATATTTTTGCTAGCCAAGGTACCAACTCACACGGTTTTCTCACAGATTGTCGAGTCGTCCTTCTGAGGAGAGAAAAGAGAGCAGATCCCACAGGAAATCATACAGAAACTGCACACCTTGAGCAGGAAAACAACACCAGTCCTGCAGTGGATTCCCTCCCACTGTGGTATTGCAGGAAATGAAGAGGCGGACACACTGTCTGAGGCGGGAAGCCAACAAGACCAAATAGCCCATGCTGTATCCTACAGAGAAGCGAAGACCATCATCCGCAGCCAGTTCAGGACAGCATGGAGAGAAAGACTACAACACCATCTTGAGCGTGCCCAAGAAGTCGCCATCTTCAGATTAAGAACTGGACACTGTCAGTTGCTCTCCCACCTCTATCGCTGACTATATCGCACACAGATGAGTGCCCATGTGGTACTGGCCCACAAAAACCCAGCCCACGTACTTCAGTCCTGTCCAACTTTCGACAGCCTGCGGCGTGAGTTTTGGCCCGGTGCAGTGGAACTCCAAGAAAAGCTGTGGGGAACGGCGGACTCACTTCGACGGACCGCTGACTTTGCCCAAGCCACCGGACTTTGTACCTGACCCAGCATGGCCAGGGAACGCAGAAAGAAGCAGCCAGCCAAGGGGCAGTCTCTGGGCAACCCATCCCCGTCATCCTGCACCGATGTTGTTGAAAGCACTCACTGGGATCTGAGGTCAGATCTGCCCATCGGGCCCCGTGGCCGTGAGTCAGGTTGCAAGGGACAACCGCCTGTATACAGAGCGAGCGGGCGAGTGAGAGAAAATGAACGAATAAACAAACTAAGGAAAACTTTTATCGGTGTAGGCCATGGTCCCTTCTAATCAGGGCACAACATTGCAATAACAATTCATACAGCAAGGTAAAATAATATAGTCTAACAATTAGAAGATGACAGATAAGCAAACTAGAGCACACAATGAGGACGACAGTCTGGTTCAGTTAACTGACCATAGTTGTGCGCCTGTTAAAGGCCTTGTATAAATATACGCATATGCTCTTCAGTACTTCATGTTCATTTGCCAGGAGCAAAGCGGCTCAAAATAAACAAGGGTTTTCTCAGAATTTTCGGGGAATGCAGTCATGTCGTAAATCCTTCAGCACAGGACAGCAAAGTAGAAAATACAATTCGTCTTCATTTGCGTTTTTGCACGAAAGACATAGCACATTAATGCTGTTAGTATTTGCGAGCGAGCGAGCGAGCGAGCAAGCAAAAGAGAGAGAGAGAAAGGGAGAGAGAGAGAAATGTTTGTACATGTAAGTCAAGTTATGGATATGGAGCTATAGAAATGCGGAGGTTGAATCTTTACAGAGCAACTTTATAAAACAAAATCATTATTTGTATTGAGGAGATACGGGTAGAAAGGGGTGAGGTGATGGTGGACGTGGTGGAACGTGGCCAGAAAATATTTCGTCTCTTAAAAAGAATCTCAACCTTTTTTTTAACAAGAAAAATCTCAAGAACATAGCCATTCCTATTAAAAACTACTCTTTCCTGTTAGTAAAAAACAAAACCATTTTTACCCAGAAATTACTTTCTTCCGGTAATAGAACACAGCCACCGCGCAACGAATCACTTTGATAAGTAAACAATACCACAAAGCGTTCTCTAGAGAAGCCATTCTGTATGCCAGCAAAACCAGTACACACTACTACTAAAGATCATTTTGTATACGTACATAATGACCACACGGACTTCAACAGAGAGAAGACCCCTGACGTTACAATAAAATCCATGACCAGTAAATCAGAAGATATCATGCTGTTTCCTGCAGGAAACAACACAAGAGTTCTAGCGGTCGACAGGGGTGAAAACCATGTGGTCTATTGCATAAAGCAGTGAATCAGGTGTAGAAGTCCATAGGGGCAAAAGGAATGAAGTCTACTGCAGGGGTAACACGTGCCAAACGTAGCAGTCAGTTGTGCCCAGAGTCAAGTTGTCTGTCGCAGGAAACAACTTATCAGTCCATTGTGACAGAGGTCAAGTTGTCTGTAGCTAGGAAGAAACGCATCAGTTACAGCAGTTGATGGTAACGAAAGTCATGTTGTCTGTTGCAGGAAACAACGTATTACTTGACAGCGACAGAAGTCATGTTGTCTGTAGCAGGAAACAACGTATTACTTGATAACGACAAAAGTCATGTTGTCTGTTGCAGGAAACAATGTATTAGTTGAAAGTGACAGAAGCCATGTTGTCTGTTGCAGGAAACAGTATATGTTGCAGGAAACAACGTATTAGTTGATAGTGACGGAAGTCATGTTGTCTGTTGCAGGAAACAGTATGTTGCAGGAAAACAACGTATTTGTTGACGGCGACAGAAGTCATGTCGTCTGTTGCAGGAAACAGTATGTTGCAGGAAACAACGTATCAGTTGTAGCAGTTGATGGTAATACAAGCCATGTTGTCTGTTGCAGGAAACATCTGTTGTAGCAACTGGTGGTGACACGTCAGGATATCTGCTACAGAACCTATCACTCGTAGCAACTGATAGTGACAGCTGGTGGTGACACGTCAGGATATCTGCTACAGAACCTATCACTCGTAGCAACTGATAGTGACAGCTGGTGGTGACACGTCAGGATATCTGCTACAGAACCTATCACTCGTAGCAACTGATAGTGACAGCTGGTGGTGACACGTCAGGATATCTGCTACAGAACCTATCACTCGTAGCAACTGATAGTGACAGCTGGTGGTGACACGTCAGGATATCTGCTACAGAACCTATCACTCGTAGCAACTGATAGTGACAGCTGGTGGTGACACGTCAGGATATCCGCTACAGAACCCTATCACTCGTAGCAATCGATAGTGACAGTGAAACACCACCCCACTAGCAGTGAAACGACCGATCGCCTGGATTCCAACCACGCCGATGATGACTCATCCCCGCAGACGCAGCAGACGTTCCAGCACCAGCACCAGCAGCGTTGGTGGTGACGACGAAGGCGGCGGAGGCGGCGGTGAAGTCCATGACCAGCAGCACCACTGTCACCAGCAGCATCACCACGACCCCCACCGCGCCCGCCGCCATGGCGCTGGGCTCGCGGGTCAGGATGGAGTTCTTGCTTCGGTGCGTGGAGGACAGGTTGGCCCTGGGCACGGCCAGCTCCGCCTGCAGGCTCTCCACCAGCTTGGACACAATCTCCGGGTTCACCGACTGCTGCCACTCCCGCTGAGGGCACCGGCAGCCGCACAGGTTATACGCCCAGCTCGTGGGGCGAGGGGGAGTCACCGGGGTGGTGGGGGTCAGGTCTGCTACTACCGTCCCGGACTGGTCTGGAGAGGAAGAGTCTGAAGACGTCGCGGTTGTCGTGGAGGAGGTGGTCCAGTCACTGGAAAGCGAGGAGGAGGCTGGATCGTCGGATTCTGACAGAGAAGGGGACTGGAGTGTTGGCGTGGGGGAGAATCCTGTGGAGACCGTTCCCACAGATGATGGGGGACAGAGGGACCACGGTGTCTGACGACCCGGTGGTAGAAGACAGGGCTATCGCTGTGTGCTGGGAAAGACCCCCAACACCTGCAGACGTGACGTCTTTCACCTGACTCCACAGACGTGCTGAGGAGGACGCCGTCAAGCGGTAAGAAGGAGAGCGGAGTCCGAGGTCCGTGGAGATGACGTCCCCGTCAGACCGATCAGAAGTACGAAGGACGACAGTCGTCATGGAGGGAACTGAAGAACCGAGTTCGTCTACTGCTGTTGTTGAAATGGTGCCTGCTGATGGTTTTACGGTGACAGTGGTGGAGAGACTATGTACCGACGCTGACGAAACTGGGCTTCTCGAATTGTCAATCTCTGTGGAGGTGAGGTCTTCTGATAGAGCTTCTGAGATAGTGAGAACGTCACTACGTGCCGATACCGGTGAAAGAGAAGAAACCCAGACTGTCTACACCCTGCCCGCGTGATTCTGACACTGTTGATTGGAGGAGAACTCCAGGTGTACCAGTGTTTTCCGAGAGAGTGACTTGTTTTGTGAATGTCGTCGTCATGGAGGGAAGTGACGTCACATCACTACTGTCAACGACGTCAAGCGAGGTATGTTGTGAGCGTGACGTAATGCTGCCGAACATACTTGAGTCCATGTCCACTTCAGACGATGGCATCGCAGTTTGAAGCTCTGTCGAGGACATGACCTTTTGCTCCCGCAGGACCGACAGATCCGTAGATGACGTCAAAGTCGCGGTCTGTAGGATGACTGTGGCGTCACTTGAAAGAAATGACGTCGACGACTCTCTGGATGAACATGAGTTGCCAGGTTATCTGCAATGTGCACACAGTAAACCGTTCACATTCGTTACAGTCGACGTTTCTTGGTTCTCAGT
>JADBJO010000605.1:396176-398676 GCA_016801955.1 Conus betulinus | reverse complement strand
AGTGAGATTTTTTTTCGGCGTTTTTTTTTTTTTCTTCAGCTTCGTCGTATTCATCGTATTTTGGCCAAAATTTGTTCAAAATACGGTGAAATCGTACGGATAGTCCGGTCTGTCAGCGGTCATGGCCTTCTATTCCTTCTCGCGGTCACTGTCATGTTCTCTAGTGTTTTTCATCGCCATCATCATCGTCGTTGTCGTCGTCTTGCTCGTTGTCGTCGTCATTGTCTTCATGGACGGTCAAACGACAGACCTTGAGTTTTGGGACTCCCCTTTCTCCTAACATCCACCTCTCCCCCATCTTCCCTCCCTCCCTTTTTTTTTTTTTTTTTTTTTTGATTCCTTTTTTCCTCATCTTCCCTGCCACCTCAGTGGCGGTACTACCACGCTGCTTATTCTAGATCCCCGTCCACAGCTGAGGCCTGATGTTCCGCCTTAGTTCCGGCATCGGCGATTTCCAGGGAACAGTCGTCAGAAGGTACCCCAATGAGAGGAGACGCTGCACTGCTACCGAGTCACGTTGGTGGTGTTCAGCGCGGTGCCTGTTGTGATGCAGCATAGCAGGACATTGCCGGCTAAGCCCCCTTTGGACCACATGATCGCTTCATCGCGGAGCCAACGTGACAGAGCCTTCCCGTCGGACAGCACCACCGCCATGTTTTGTCCACACGCAGTCCCCATGGACCCGCCAATCCCGGCGACCTTCACACCAGCTTCAGACGCGGAGAGAAAATCGAAACTGACGTCAGTAATGAGAGCAGTGCAAGAAGGACCACCGAATTTTAAGGCTCGTTTTTCATGCTGATCGATGAGGATGAGGATGGGAATGAAGAATAAGATGCTACAGAGTTTCATTCTGGTCTGAGACTGCATGACGTGGCTGTATTCTAGGCTTACTTTCATAACATATCCAGGCGTCAAACAGGCCCGAGAGATACAGACACCTGCTGTGCTGGTCAGGACATTAGAGCAACACTCTCAGAGACGAATACTTTTCAGAGGATGAAACTCGACAGTGTAGTCCCAGTCTTCCCAGGTGAGCCCATAACATACTCAAACCTGGGTGGGAGCCGGTCCCACAAATAAATGGCTCTGATGGAAATCGATCCGAGATCGAAGCCCACGACACTAACCACAACGCCCCAAAAGCTTAACTTGTTCACAGATCACTGTATGGGCAGGTGTGGGATTTCAACCCTTGCAGTCATCTTTGAGCAAGGTATGGTTTTCTTTTTGATTTTGCTCAGAGATTCTTTGCTAAGAGCGTGTACCTTCTGTTGTAGTTGTTACTGCTCTGGCATTTTCGACTTGTTCCCAGGTGTTTGATCTTATGTTCCATCTTCAATGAATTTCCTTTTCTTTGTATCATTCTTTAATAACACACTTGTCACTGAACCATCCATGCATGTATGACAAGAATCAGATTATGTGTCGGGATACTACTTTTGAAATAAATCACAGGGAACTTTTTTTTTTTTCAAATGCCTGTTCCTTATGATAATAAGCATAGTAGCCTTATCACTGGATGATAATAAGCATAGTAGGCCTTATCACTGGATGATAATAAGCATGATAGGCCTTATCACTGGATGATAATAAGCATAGTAGGCCTTATCACTGGATGATGATAAGCATAGTAGGCCTTATCACTGCATGATGATAAGCATAGTAGGCCTTATCACTGGATGATAATGAGCATAGTAGGCCTTATCACTGGATGATGATAAGCATAGTAGGCCTTATCACTGGATGATGATAAGCATAGTAGGCCTTATCACTGGATGATGATAAGCATAGTAGGCCTTATCACTGGATGATGATAAGCATAGTAGGCCTTATCACAGGATGATGATAAGCATAGTAGGCCTTATCACAGGATGATGATAAGCATAGTAGGCCTTATCACAGGATGATAATAAGCATAGTAGGCCTTATCACAGGATGATGATAAGCATAGTAGGCCTTATCACAGGATGATAATAAGCATAGCAGGCCTTATCACTGGATGATAATAGCATAGTAGGCCTTATCACTGGATGTACTTTGTCTGTGGACATGTCCGTGTTGGGCTGTGTTCCGTGAAACTGGTGCGTCATCAAATGACTCGAACAGGCACGCATAATTACATGAAACCAGTCTTTGTAATTACCTGTGATGGCATGAATTTCTGAAGAAAAAAAAAAAAACCCGCAAAACTTCACATGCATTTTGATTACTGAAGAGCAAGGAATCTTGTCCGCTTCTGTTCTTGTGTTCATTTCCATCTGTTTTTCTCCCATAACAGATACATCGACATCTCCTCCTTTAAACACACACACACACACACACACACACACCAAAAAAAGACTTCGTTTAAGCCGTCTCTGGAAAGAAGTGAACGGCATGATTTCTTTGAAATATACGAAAGTGGATGACGTGAGGTGTCCATGCTGAACAGAGACTGGCAGAACCTTTCTTGATTTCACCTTCTGTACAATCAAAACCCATTGGGTTCTGCCTGTCA
>JADBJO010000605.1:341176-381176 GCA_016801955.1 Conus betulinus | reverse complement strand
GGGTGAACTTTGTTGCTGTCTGTTGAAGACATCAGGGTGGACTTTGCTGTTTACCTGTTGATGCAGTCAGCCTGGGCTCAACTGTTGTTTGTTCTCTCTGTTGAACGCATCAGAATAGATTTTGCTGTTTGTTTGTCTTGTCTGTTAAATCAACAAGGGTGGACTTTGTCTTATCGTTTGAAGATCTCAGGGGCGACTCTCGTTGTTTTTCGTCTTGTCTGTTGAAAATCTTGGAGTAGGGAGGGCGGAGAAGGAATGTGTGTGTGTGTGTGTGTGGGGGGGGGGGGGGGGGGGGGGGGGGGGGGGTTAGTTACTGCGTGCCTTGAATGTTGAAAATCGTTGGGTCACAAATTTCTTCACTGTTTTCCGATTGACACAGCAAGTTGCCGGGTTGAGCAGCCAATGTTTATATTTTTCATCAAGATTGATATCTTCACGAAGCAGTTGTTATTCATGTATAAACGTTGAAGGAGGTAGCTGTGATGGTGGTCGTTGTGGGGGGGGGGGGGGGGGGGGGGGGGGGAGTGTGAGCGGATGGGAAAGGAGGGTAGAAGATAGCTGGGGAGTGGGGATGCTACGATGGAGTTTACCTTGTTCGAAGTTGTGGAAGTCAACGGCGCCTCCCTCTGACCAGGTGAGGTTGTTCACCATTGTCAGCCCGATCCAACATTTATCGGAATCGGGATTTTCTGGCGAATGACCTACACACGCGCGCGCACGCGCGCGCACGCGTGCACACACATTTACACACACACACACACACATACACACACACACACACACACACACACACACACACACACACGTCTAATACACATGATTTTGTGAGAAGACGTAAAATGAAAGTACTACTACTACTACTACTACTACTACTACTATACGCACACATTCATGTTTGTAAGCAACACACACACACACACACACACACACACACACACACACACACACACACGTCTATCAAATAATTTTATGAACAGATCTAAACTGAAAGTACTACTACTATTACTACTACTACTATTACCACTACTGCTACTGCTACTACTACACTATCATTTCTGTAAACACACACACACACACACACACACACACACACACACACACACACACACACACATACACACACACACTCGTCTAATATGATTTTGTGAACAGACCTAAGCTGAAACTACTACTACTACTACACTACTGCTGCTGCTGCTACTACTACTACTACTACTACTGCTGCTGCTGCTGCTGCTACTGCTACTGTATACACACCAATTCATGTTTGTAACAAAACACACACTCTCTCTCTCTCTCTCTCTCTCTCTCTCTCTCTCTCTCCTCTAATATTACAAAATGTTCTGACCAGACGTAAATTTAAAGTACTACTACTACTACATCCATACACACACCCATTCATGTTTGTAAGCAAGACACGCACACCTGCGCCCAATTGTGACGTCGACACTTTCATCTCTACCCGTTCAAAAGAGGAAGAGAACATTCTGTCATTGTGTGTGCTCCAGTGACATGCTAAGTGACTTGCGACTCATAACTGAGCCAGCCCCGGAGATCGGAAAACGGAACGAAAAGCTGTGTAGAATTATATAAACCTACAGCAAAGAGTTGCAGCGCTATCATCACCGATACAGCGGCTCAGCAACCTCAGGAACAATATTCTTTCTTCAAATGAAGTTCAGAATGCACTGCATTGTGTCTGAACCTATCAGCCTATGTTTTTAACTGGTTTCTCGCGTCGGCGCTTTTAATAGACTGAATTCACATTCTAATTTAATATCTGAAAGTTCCGATGAACAGCATAGAACTAGTGTTACCTTATCGTCCTGTGAAGTCTGTTCGATTCTTGCAGATTTTGTGTGTACTCCTTTAAAAGAGGGAAACGTGAATGCCTGTCTTTGTTAAACAAGCGTCACTGATGTTTAATGTCTACATGCATTGAATACCGAGACTTTTAAAACCTGCCATTTGCAGCGTTTGTTCCAGTGTCAGTTCTATCCAACGACGACTGTTAACAACCCACACCATGGTCATTTTCCATTAACGAACAAGACAGGTAATTGGCTTTTGGGGCTCACGTTCCACGCCAGATCAGATGGCAAACAGTAACGAAGCGCGAGAGGGCAGAGGAGAAAGGAAGGGTGGGGATAGAGGGGGGTGGGGAGGCAAAGGAGACTGGGATAGAATGAGGGGGCAACTGTCTCTGTAGAATAATGAGATGCATTATTATAATATTATTAACCAATCATTATCTAGAATGATTGTAGCGCCGAATGCTGATGACCGGAAGTACGTACGCGGGGCTGGCTCGGGGTGAATGGAGGATAAACAGTGTTCAGAAGAATCGTCTCTCTAGATTGTAAACTAGTGTGTTTTACTGAGGTGAGATAACACGACATGGTGTCAGAAATGGATGCAGCATTACAGAGAAGACGAACATTTTGTAAGCAGCCAGAAAAGGTTTGATTTACTAACAAAATAGATCTAGAATCGAGTAGATCGTTCGATAGCTAGTTTACTCAGCAACTGACGCCATGGCTTAAGGGTCGACATCGTGGACAACCTAAATGAAACAATTTACTGCCAATGTACCTGCCCCAGCAAAACGTGACTGTGGAGTTGGTTTGCCAAACAATTGGTGAAAATTTAAAAGGCAGTGGGAAAATTATTCAATAGCAAATCCTGGCCCTATTTTCATTTCCCTGCAAGCATTGACCGTGTGCCACACTTTACAGGAAGCCGCCTTCGCCGCAACTGGAGGACATGAACTTCCTTTTAGGCTAGGTTGACTGCCCCCCCAACCCCCCCCCCCCCCCCCCCCCCCCCCCCCCCCCCCCCCCCCCCCCCCCCCCCCCCCCCCCCCTGTCCATCGTCATCTTGCACGTCATTCCCGATTATTTGACACTATCTCTTGCGATGATTTCCCCCAAGTTTCAACAGTATCACTGAATTGTGTTTCATGGTCAGAAAAGCAAATAGATACAGCATGGGTTTCATATGGTGACTCGTAGAAACAAGAAACACTGTTTACTTTTGCGCCCTTCAGGTGGTTTCATCTGCTTGATTCACACACAAAAAAAAGTAAATAAAATAAATAAATAAAATAAACACATACGTGACATATTTTGGAAAGATATCAACATCTGGCCAAGGTAAAATCTATCATTTCATAAGGCATTTCTTTATACACAGACTACCGTCGGAGCACAACTGCGCTGCGGCATCCTGGGACTGCTGGTCATGAATATTCAGCAGCTGGCCCCCACTCTGGCGACACAGGGTTTCTTTCTCCGTCGGCCGCGTTGACTGGCGCCAGCCACTGGATCTTCCCTGAAACCAGAAGGGAACTGAGTCGCGTGACTCAAGCTCACTTGGCTGATTCGTCCGTTACTGGCTCTGCACCGAGTCAGCAAGTTAGTTTAGTCAACGAATTCAACGATTTGCTTTTAAAATTACGAAAGGAATCTAAAGTAAATCTCTCGCCAGTTTATATGTAGAAACAAATCATAAGACACCACGTGTTTCGACTTCTTAGGTCTTTTTCAGGTAAGCGAGAGCAATCACTTCTCTTCTCGCATTCGGCGCAAGATGGGCGTTGAATGGACACGAAGCCCTGTTTCTATTCAACGTTTTGGGCCTCGTTTTCATTCAACGCCAACTTGAGCTGAAGTCGAGAAGAGAAGTGCTCGCTCATTCTTCATTTTCATTGTCCTGAGTGTTGGTTGTTTTTCTTGCCTGAAGAGGACTCAAGAGGTCGAAACGCGCGTCGTGGTTTCTTTTAATTTGTTTGTCTATGTTAACTAGTAGTGGTTTCACTTTAATTTCCTTTCACTTTAATTTCCTTTCAAAATCTGTGTCCATTTCCGCCTGCGTCACCTCACTTTGAAAGTAGAGTTGGTTTTAGTTTGGTTTAATTTCGATCCAGCCGACCATACAGGGACTTTCACCATCAACAAAAACTAAAATCGCATCATGAAAAAGACGACGAAAAGACACAGTGACTACATACTTACATCAGTGACTAAGAGATAAACAATTAATATAATATTATACGGCGGATAATACCAGGTTGTTAACCTGATGATGCTATTCTTCTTCTTCATACTCTCAGACAGGAACCCAAGCGGCATTGACGAAGGCTGTTTAGGGCGGAGGCCCTCCAGAGATCCATAGAGCTTCTTCCCCTCGTCGATGTGTCGGCAGGCCAGGTCTCTGCTCTTAGGTTTTTATCTGCGGGACACAGTCCTGCAGGAAGTGTTCCACAGTCACTGGGGCTGCACCGCATGGGCTGCTTGAAGACTCGTGGAATTTTGTGAACATGTGTGTTGATGTTGTTCACATGGACAATGCCAGACCATTCTGGGACTGTCAGCCATTCTGCTTAGATTCCTTGCCCTCGGTTTACACAGTACAGAGTACAACAACATAACTGAAAACAGCTGAAGGATAACAAAGGGCACATCAAAAGCTCTTAGGAGCATGTAGACCCAGCAAACTTGACAGTGGTGCCTACTCTTGGACAGTTCGCACAACCTCACCACCATCTATACTCCAGATTGCAACAACAACAACAACAACAACAACAAGCTGGCATGCTATGAATAAATATGACCAGAGAAAGAGGAAGCGTGGAACAAAGACAAGATACTGGCCCAGAGAAAGACAGGAAGAAAAATAAACACCAAAACACAAGAAGAAACACAAACTAATGACATGAATGAGGAAAAAAAGCAGAATCAAGGAAAGCTACAGGAAAGAGGACACTGTTCTCACATAGCTGCTTGGTAGGGTGAAGGGAATGAGAGCGGGGTATAAACATCAATGTCACCGCCATCCTCACTCCATTGGTTGCTTAGCACTGAGTGAGTGTAGACAGGTTTCCTGGTGATGGGTTGGTTAGTACTGAATGCGTGGGTGTAGACTGGTTTCCCAGTGATGGGTCGGTTAGCACTGAGTGAGTGGAGGTAGACTGGTTTCCCAGTGATGGGTCGGTTAGCACTGAGTGAGTGGAGGTAGACTGGTTTCCGGGTGATGGGTTGGTTAGTACTGAGTGAGTGGGTATACTGGTTTCCCGGTGATGGGTTGGTTAGTACTGAGTGAGTAGGTTGACTGGTTTCCCGGTGATTGGTCGGTTAGTACTGAATGAGTGGGTGTAGACTGGTTTCCCGTGATGAGTTGGTTAGTACTGAGTGAGTGGGTAGTTGACTGGTTTCCTGGTGATTGCTCGGTTAGTACTGAATGAGTGGGTGTAGACTGGTTTCCCGGTGATTGCTCGGTTAGCACTGAGTGAGTGGGTAGACTGGTTTCCCGGTGATGGGTTGGTTGGTACTGAGTGAGTGGGTAGACTGGTTTCCCGGTGATTGGTTGGTTAGCACTGAGTGAGTGGAGGTAGACTGGTTTCCCGGTGATGAGTTGGTTAGCACTGAGTGAGTGGGTAGTTGACTGGTTTCCCTGTGATGGGTTGGTTAGCACTGAGTGAGTGGAGGTAGACTGGTTTCCCGGTGATGAGTTGGTTAGCACTGAGTGAGTGGGTAGTTGACTGGTTTCCCTGTGATGGGTTGGTTAGCACTGAGTGAGTGGAGGTAGACTGGTTTCCCGGTGATGAGTTGGTTAGCACTGAGTGAGTGGAGGTAGACTGGTTTCCCGGTGATTGGTCGGTTAGTACTGAGTGAGTGGGTAGTTGACTGGTTTCCCGGTGATGGGTTGGTTAGCACTGAGTGAGTGGAGGTAGACTGGTTTCCCGGTGATGAGTTGGTTAGCACTGAGTGAGTGGAGGTAGAGACTGGTTTCCCGGTGATTGGTCGGTTAGTACTGAGTGAGTGGGTAGTTGACTGGTTTCCCGGTGATGAGTTGGCTTGTACTGAGTGAGTGGGTAGACTGGTTTCCCGGTGATGAGTTGGTTAGTTCGTCGACTGACAAGTAAATCATGCTGCTGCTGCTGCTGCCACACTTCACCCCTGTCACCTCTCCACATGCAGATATATAGACAGACAGATAGATAGACAGACAGATGGATAGATAGACAGACAGACAGAGATATAGATAGATAGATAGATAGATAGACAGACAGACAGACAGATAGATAGATAGATAGATAGAAAGACAGATAGATAGATAGATAGAAAGATAGATAGATAGATACATGGATAGATAGATAGAGACAGATAGATAGATAGAGATAGATAGATAGATGGACTGACAGATAGATAGCGAAATAGACAGATAGATAGACATAATCTGGGCATTTGCATCTCTCCCTCTCTCTCTCTTTACACACACACACACACACACACACACACACACACACACGCGCGCGCGCGCGCACATTCACTAGCACGCATGCATTTACCGTAAACACAGCAGGGACGCTGAAGAAATCAGGTTCCATCATCTCGTTAGCCACGCGTGTTCAGTCATTTTGCATCTCCTGCTAGAAAGGCTCCGAATGAGTCTGCCCATATATTTTCACTGGTCGCTAACCTAGTTGAAGCCCACGAACCACTTCTGGCAACCGTCAAACGACGGAAGATGGCATGGTTTGGCCACGTCATTCGTCACAACCCTCTCCAAAAAACGGTCCTTCAGGGTACCGTTGAAGGAGGGCGCGCAGACGAGGACGGCAGAGAAAGAGATGGCCCGAAAATATACAGGGCTGGACCAAAATGACCATGCCAGATCTCCTCATGACAGCCACCGACAGATGAGCCTGGAGAGAAACGGCGGCTGCCTCATCACGTCCCCCCAACGACCCCAGCGGTCAGGGGAATGAATGGCTGACTGACGAAGCGGTGATTATCTTGGGATTCTGTCCGTGTTCGTGTGGTTGGTGATGATTTTTGTTTGTTTGTTTCTTTGTTTTTCCAGCCGGGGTGTGCAGCCACTTCCTCTCTTGATGTGGAGTTCTGCGAAGTCATCTATGGTATGGTAGCTTCTGTCTTGTTTGCTGAGATGTTTCTTCAGGTTTCTCATCACAGCCGTTGGTCCAGTGGCTGTCCATGTGTTGTGTTGTCTTGTCAGCCAGTATATCTGCTCTTTCATTCCCCTTAACGCCTGCATGTCCAGGGCAGTACATCGTTGTGGGTTTTTTTCCAATTGGAGCTGCTCTTACTACATATCACTCTGTACCAGTCTGGACTTTCCATTCCGCTTTCTGAAGAAAGTTCATCGATTCTGTTGGTCATGGCTTGTTGAACTTGAAGCCTGTCTGTAGATGAGAGTCAGGGAGTGCTCTTTTGCCTGCTTCTATCTTCAGAGTTAGATTGGAACTTGTGAAGCTTTGTGCAGCAGTGTCTTTTTTGTTTGGACATTTTGTTCGACTGTGTATCCCAGCGTAACTGATCTTTGGTGACATGAACTTCCGTGCATACCAAAGTGTCTCTCTCTGCTGGGCCGGATATTCTACATCTGCTTCTAAATTTTGTTCCTTAGTTTTGCCCTCTGCCATTCTCGACAATGTCCTCTGAACTCCAGCGCATGGCAGCTTGTTAGAAGAGTATGAAGCCTTCAAAGATCGTTTCCCCACTCCTTTGATTGTGTTCAGATTTTTGACGTCATCTTTATGCTGTCTTATGCGTTTATGCATGTTCCATTCGTGATTTCCGCATCCTAGACGAGAGCCTTCTGTTTTTTTGTACTACTCCCAGTTCTTATAGGACAGGGAGTACTTTACAATGGGACCGAAGAAATGCTGTCTGTGTGTCTGGCTGGCTGGCTGTCCGTCCGTGGTCAAAATGTAATCCACTCGCTCCAGACAAAACTACTTGGCCGATCTTTATGAAAATTTGTAGTTAGGTTCGTTATGGATCACGGATGATGCCCGATGTGTTATTTTACCGTTATATCCGTTACTAAGGGCTATAACGGCCCATAACGGTTTTTTCTTTCTTTATGGAATATCTCAGAAAGTACTTGGCCAATCTTTCTGAAAATGCATGTATGTTGATTATGGGTCACAGATGATGGCCGATGTTTTCCAGAATACCCGTTACTAACGGCTATAACGGCCCATAATGGTTTTTCCTCTTCATGGAATATCTCACGCGTATTCAAGATAAACTGGGAGTACTTTTATATGCTTAGCATCTATTTTTTTTTCACTAATTCATGTAGTTGTATAAGGATTTTTCAAGCGCTCTGATAATGTGTTCACCTGCTACAGCTAGTATTGGACATGATCTGAAGGAAAGTCACGCATACAACGCATTGTTTATTTCAAATGTCCCTTGTAGTTCCCAGGATCACTCTCATTGTTTGTTTGTTGTTGTTGTTGTTGTTGTTGTTTTTCACCTTCAGGACCTTTCTCTGAAATAGGGTTGTCGGCCTTCAACAACACTGACGACGACCACCTAGATCAGCCTGTCAAGATGGTTTTGTTCAATGCCTTTACCTGCCTCTGCTTCGATGGTGGGCAGACCTGTGTTGCATTTGAGAAGAAGATGAAGACGACAATGATCATAATGAGAATGATGATGATAATGACGATCATGGTGATGATGATGATGATGATGATGATGATGGTGGTGGTGGTGGTGGTGGTGGTGGTGGTGGTGACTGTAATGATAAGGAAGATCAGGAGGAGGAAGAGGGAGAGGATAATGACCAATACCAACCAAGAACGACCTTAACAACGCCTTCCAAACATACGGAACATCACAAACACTGTTTTGAGGTGAAAGAGCAGGAGGTGGAGGAGGAGGAGGCACGGTTAGCAAGATTAAGAGGAGGTAAAGGAGGGGGTGGGTGGGGAGGAGCTGAGGAGGAGAAGGAAGATGAGGAACACCATCCAGAGAACTGACCTTGATAACGCCTTCCAAACACACGAATCTCACACACGCTGATTCCTCCTCCGGTGGAGTCGAGGCGCACTTCAAGGTACGCGCCCACAGGTCTCTGCGGGCAGTAGACGGTGGTGAGGGCGGGGAGGGAGGTGGAGCCGAGCTGGAGGTGCTCGTGCAGTTTTTGAGGCTGTGCCGGAGGTGGTCGGCCTGTGAGGTCGACACGCTGACGGTCAACGAGTTTGCTCCCCTGGAACCTGCGGTGGTGCACGTGCCACTTTCATCTTTAGGTAATTTTTTTTTTTTCTTCTTCTTTTTTGTTTGTTTGTTGAAATAAAAGGCTTCCGCCGAATAACGTAGACAAACGAATCACAAGACAAACCATGACGTGTGTTGTATTGTGATGTGCTGTGGTATTCTGTTCTGGTTGGTTCTATATTCTGCAGTGCTCTTTTATATTCTGCTGCAGTGTTCTGGTCCGGTTGATTCTATATTTTGCTGTGCTGTGTTGTACTGCGCTGTGGCGTTCTCTTCTGGTTGATTCTATATTGTGCTGTGCTGTGTTGTACTGTACTGTGGCGTTCTTTTCTGGTTGATTCTATATTCTGCTGTGCTCTTTTGTGCTCTGCTGCAGTGTTCTGTCCGGTTTGATTCTATATTGTGCTGTACTGTGTTGTTCTGCGCTGTGGCGTTCTCTTCTGGTTGATTCTATATTGTGCTGTGCTGTGTTGTACTGTACTGTGGCGTTCTTTCTGGTTGATTCTATATTGTGCTGTGCTCTTTTTGTACTGTGCTGTGGTGTTTTGTTACAGCCGGTTCTATTTTGTGCAGTGCGTGTTGCTCTGTGCTGTGGTGTTTTCTGTTCTGCCTGATTCTGTGTTTGTTTTGTGCTGTGTTCCATTGTGCTGTGCTGTTCTGTACCGGTGTATTCTGTACAATAACATACTGTGTTGTACTGTACTGTGTGCTTTCTGCCCTGGTTGATGTTTTGTGCTGTGTCATGTACTGTTTTGTTCTGCTCTGCTGATTTGCTGTTCTGTACTGTTCTGTTACCTTACTGTGCTGTGGACTTTTCTTTTACGTACAGTTTTACTTTTGTTTGGCTGTTCTTTACGCACTGTTCCGATTAGAATAAGAAAATGTTGCTTATAGCCCAGCTGACCACAAAGGGCCACATCGGGGCTGTCACCACGTTAATATCAACTCACAAGTCATTCATTCAAACAGTTCTTTAAATATACATCGAAAAACCGATCCGAAAGTTTGTTAAAAAATCTTTCCACTGTAAAAACTCAGATCCGATGAAAACTTTAATCTCTTTCAAGAACTCAAAGATCGCGTCAAGCGGAACGTCTCTGAACAAGATTTTCATGGAATCTGCTGTAAGATGTTTGTGTCTCACGTCATGCAAGTCCCAACATTCCAAAAGAACATGTTTCATTGTGAGTGGCACATGACATGGAATGCACCATGGAGCTTCTTCACTTTTTAACAGGTATGAATGGGTAAAATACGAATGGCCGGTGTGCAGCCAGCATAGAAATGTTTCTTCTTTACGACCACCAGACGTAGATGAGAGGAACTCTTCAAGGTTTGGACGGATCTGAGTTTGTTATCCGTCTGTGTATTCCAATCCTCCTGCCAGAGTGTCTCTGACATAATCATTAATTTTTTTGGTTTCAGATCTGCGTAGGGGATACATATGTTGGACAATTTTCCTGTTGTGGCATTCTTGGCCAGGCGATCAGCCATTTCATATCCTCCGATGCCAACATGACCGGGAACCCAAGCCAGAACAATGTTGTGACCCTTCACTTTCAACCTGGTAAAATGTTTTGAAAAAGTGGAGAAGTTCGGGATGATGGAAGTTGCGATTAGATACGTAGGCCTACTTCACATACTACTCTGTTATATATGCTGCGCTGTCATTCACTGTCAGACTTGAATACATTGTATCCCGATCTTTTTAACAGACGGTGTTCGAAATCCGCTGGGAAATCTGCACGAGAGGTCATCTGTGTCAGCCTTCACGGTAAGCCAATGGGATCCCGCTATTTCAAAAGGGACAGAAGTCGCGCTGGTGTGTAATTCCGAATCAGTTGACGTTTCAGCTGGCGTTTCGATCAGAGAGTTCAGAAAATGCTCAAACCTGGGTGTGGAACGGTGCGCCTGTGCCGCAGACGGTCAATATCTCGATCATTGTGCTGGCGCAATTAGTTACCCTGACCGTCTAGATCTACTGGCTCGGCCCTTGAAGGTAAGTCTTTGTTGTAATTAAAAGACATGCGTAGTCTTCTCCTGATATTTTATTTCCTTCTTCTTCCTTTTTTTTTATTTTTTTTTTTTTTTTTTGTTTCAAAAAAGATCCATTTTGATCCACATTTCAGCTTGGCAGTTTAATTACAAAGTGAAAATGTCACAAAATGGGTGTGAAACAATGTGCCTGTGATGCCGACAGTGCTGCGAACAATTCGACTTTTTCACTTATTATCGATCGATTCGGATTGACATGTCTACGGTTTAATGTAACGTTTGTTTACCAAAATGAATAACCAGTGCTCTAATTCCCATATGAGCTCGTTCCATAAACTGAGAAAATGCAACTCTGTTTTCAATGGAAAGACAGGCGTTATCTTCCCTTGATTTTTTTTTCCAGTAGCAAGTCCATTATCCCTGCATTAAACCGTTCAGCCTGTGTTCTGAATATCAGGCTACTGTTCTGTTTCGTACAAACATATCATTATTCTGCATATCATACAAACATATCACTATTCTAAACTGTGCGGGCACGGCGTCTTTGACTGTTCCATACGTTAACAGATAAGAATCTTCTTTATTCTTACCAAAATGTACTGAAATGACGCTGAGTTCCAGAGCGTCCGTAAGGTGAAGGCGATGGTGCGCTGACTGATGTCAGCACACGTATTGACGTCATCATCTACAATGACGACAGCATTACTGGCGTCCACAGTAGCGCTGTGTGTCCATAGTTCGTCCATGCTGCAAAACAATTTGTATCAATAAAAAAGAAAAGAGACGGGCATTTACATCTACATGAATTTAACCTGTTATGAGAAATGAAAAGAAAGGAAGAAGAAAAACTGTAGTGTACATTCCTGTCTAAATCGAATTAAATGGGCTATAAGAAAAGAAAAGACAATATGTGGATATGCTGCATTCCTGGCTGTATCTGCCTTCTCTCTCTCTCTCTCTCTCTCTCTCTCTCTCTCTCTGTAAATAGGGAGACTGAGGGTGGAGGTGACTGCTGGTTCTGCAGAAAATCAGAGCTTTGAGATAAAGTCAGGCAACGAACCGAACTCCATGCATTTCGAGTTTCGCAAATCATTCTTTCTTCTCCATGTACACCTGTTTAGATTCCTCTTCCCAAATGTTTTCTGGACATCTGTTCTGTCCTTAGTTTACCCAGCTGGAATGCCTGCACACTGTAACCTCATCATTCAGCAAATGAGGTGCATGGTGTAGTCTGCGTGCTGTGAACGCTTTGATGAAACTGACCGACAGAAAAACAATACCACGTTACTTCATAATCTGTCAAGTGGGAGTACTGTTGGGAATTTGCCATTCATATTCACGAAGAAGAAAAACAACACTACGCAAACTCTAGCTTACACATGTGCACGTGTTTGTTCGAAATGCACCTTTCTATACAAAAAAAAAAAAAAAAAAAAAAAAAAAAAAAAAAAAAGAACAAATGCCGATATTCTCCGTCAGCTGAAAGCTTGAAGCGAAGTCATTGTAGTGGTCCGGACTCTCTGAGACGGGGAAGCTGGTGATTCTTAGGAAGTCTTTTTCCTGTTGCAGTCTGTCCTAGGATCCCACAGAGTGGTGTGCCTATAGCCACAGACGTCCAGCCCGGTATTCTGTAAAGGGGAACAGGGCAGCAACACCTGGGTCCCCTCTCATTCTGACCGGCTGCACTACAGGATAACATGTCAGTGTCTCCCGTACGGTGTAAGCTACCACACACACATCTCGGACATGCTGTGGAGAGGTATGCTGACCAAGGATGCAGCATCGGCTGTGTCCGTTACAGCTCTCTTTCAGTTGGAGATGGACCATATTGCCCGGGCTCTCGTTCGGCTTTGAAAGCGGCTGTGAACTGTGGTTTTGGGAAGCGTCTCATTGTCGTCTGTATGAAAATACAACTCACAACATTTCATGCTCTTTGCTTTCGTTTTGAGGAGTTGTGACTAACGTACGTGAAACGTCATCATTCCACTTTTTGCGCCATTCCATTTGGCCATTTACGTGTTACGGTTACGGCAAAAATCGCGGAAGTAGAAGTAAGAACAGGCATGGTTACTATTTTGTCCTGTTAAAGATGAGGCAACGGACACGGTTGCCAATACGTTTACCTTGACCGTAGGCAATCGATGCTGCAGCAGGGGGTTAATGGACGGATGTGTCTATCGTTGTCATCATTTCTCGTGACCTTTTTATTTTCCTCCCTCATTTTACTGTGGGAACCGTGAGGAGCAGAGGAGGAACATGCCCAAGGCGAACAAGCTAAATTCAGCTAAGGCACAGCAGTCCAGTTTCGGTTTCATCAAGGAGGTGTCACTGCGCGCAGACTAGTTCATTTCCGCTATACAACATCTAAGTTTCGAGACAACACTGCGCAGGGTTTACAGCTGATAGATGAATACATAAATGGCTTAAGCTGAAAAGATTGAACTCGAGGACAGGGAAACTCTGGGAACTGGTCAAAGAAATAGCTGAAAGGACTACTACAGAAATGTCGGTCCCCTGTACATCCAGTGTTTTGCGCAACTTGTAGGCGAAATAGGAACGGATTTGACTTATATCGTGACTTGACTGAAATGAAAACGGAACAAAAAAACCAGAGGAGCTGTTTTTTAAAACGCTCGCGATTATGTACGGTATCACGACCAGTCCGGTGAAATTACGGTTTTGCCGAATACTGTAGAGGATACCGGAAGAGAACCGTAAACAGACAGATGAAATCGCGCCCTGTGTGACGCATTTCCGTAAACAAATTCCAGTACTGTTTTCAAAAGCCCAAGGTGCACTTTACAAGCGGTTTGATGCAGATGTTTGCCGATGAATCTGTCTTTTACTCACTAGGAAACGTCCAGGTTGACGCATGGAGAAATTCATTCCATGTCCCGACTCTCTCTCTCTCTCTCTCTCTCTCTCTCTCTCTCTCTCTCTCTCTCTCTCTCTCTCTCACACACACACACACACACACACACACACGCACAGACGCACAGATATATATATATATATATATATATATATATAGAGAGAGAGAGAGAGAGAGAGAGAGAGAGAGAGAGAGAGATAGATAGATAAATAGATAGATAGATACATGGAGAGATGAGAGAGAGCGAAAGAGAGCGAACACACACACACACACACACACACACACACACACACACACACACACACACAGAGAGAGAGAGAATCCACACACACACACACACACACACACACACACACACACACACAGAATCCACACACACTCCTCCTAACCTTCACACCGCAGAGTTGTGGACGGGAAGTCACTCCACTGGTTGACATCCAGACAGGTAAGAGTGGTATCTCCTGACACAGGGTACAGTCCCTGGTTACAGTGGTAGGTGGCGATGCTGCCTATTTTGTACGCTTGTGCCTCATCCACCGACGCCCGTGCCACGTTGTCAGGTGCGGAACACGCTTCTGATTGAAGCAGATGGTGAGTTAAGATCTTCACGACGAACAATCGCCAGAAAGCAAACCGAGTTCAGCCTAGCCCGACGCATTTACCAATATGTATTAGGTTAGGTACAGGGATGAAAACCCCAAAACAATGTTTAAGCAGCCCGCCTTCAGAGTCAGTGTCTTGACCTTTGAAAATCGCTTCATCCTCCACACACACACACGCGCGCGCGCGCGCGCGCGCGCCCCACGCACGACACACACACAAACACAGAGAGAGAGAGAGACTCAGAGACAGACAGACAGACAGACAGACAGAGAGTAAAGGTTGGCTTTAATTATTTGAACTGTGCACCAGTTTTCGTAACATCCAAGTGACCGGATGACATTTCGTTCCCATTTTCTCACTGTCACTGAACATTACGACAACCGCATCTCTGCCATAAGCGTCACAAGAATATCGGACTTAACGTCATGTCATGTATATCGGAAGGATTGTTGTTATGTTGGGCATATGCATGTGCAGTGTGGGTTTCAGAATTAGCTCTCTTTTTTTTCCCCCCGAGGACGAGGACAAACACAAAGACACTCTGACCATGCCCTCTGTAGTTCTGAGTTGATCCACGACTGCCCTTTTTTTTTTTTCGTAAACATTATCCAGGCCCGAGAGATACGAACCCATGTTGTGATGGTCAGGGGAAAAAACAATGAGCAATACTCTGAAGCATTTCGGGAAAGTTTCAAAGGGAGGTCACTGCAGGCAGAAAGTAAAACCAAAAATGACAACTTAGTATTCCGCTGAACGAAAGAGACACACAAATGACAGGACAAAACACCAGCGTTTCGACCTCGCTGGTCTTCTTCAAGGAAGACCAACAACATTCAAGACCATTAAAAACAAAGTACGAGCGATCCTTAATCTCCTCAAGCTGGTAGCAAAAAAAAAAAAAAAAAAAATGGATTCAAGGGTCCCCCAATGCATTATCAAATACACTCTTTGCAGTCTTCCTTACACTACAGATATACTTGACGGCATGCTTTAAGTGTATGTCCTATGTATAGGTGATCATTGGCACTGACTTCCATGTAATTGCCATTTCATATGTTCATCTCATTGATATGCTGTGGTGATAATGTAAAAAACGTCTGAAACTGAACTAGCACCTTCACTGCAAGGGAGGGAGAGGGGCGGGGGGGGGGGGGGGGGGGGGGGGGGGGGGGGGGGGGGGTGGGGGGGGGGGGGAGAGAGAAAGAAATGAGAACGTCAAAAACAAAACAAAAAAAGGGGTTCCATGGAAGGAAACCGAAATCGGTGTTCCAGCCTTCCTACGTGACTCATGGTACATTGGACAAGGTTGGGTAATATACGTGACCATCACGGAAGAACCAACAATGATGATGATGACTGTGATGGGTTCAAACCCACAACCTCCCAGTCAGAACGTGACGTCGACAACAAACCCACAAGACAGAACGTGACGTCGACAACAACAAACACACAAGACACAACGTGACGTCGACAACAACAAACACACAAGACACAACGTGACGTCGACAACAAACATACAAGACGGAACAGTGACGTCGACAACAAACACACACAGACAGAACATGAAGTCGACAACAAACACACAACACAGAACGTGACGTCGACAACAAACACACACACAGAACGTGACGTCGACAACAAACACACAACACAGAACGTGACGGCGACAAACAACAAACACACAACACAGAACGTGACGTCGACAACAAACACACACACACAGAACGTGACGTCGACAACAAACGCACAACACAGAGAACGTGACGTCGACAACAAAACACACAACACAAAACGTGACGGCGACAACAACAAACACACAACACAGAACGTGACGTCGACAACAAACACACACACAACAGAACGTGACGGCGACAACAACAAACACACAACACAGAACGTGACGTCGACAACAAACACACACACACACAGAACGTGACGTCAACAACAAAACACACAACACAGAACGTGACGGTGACAACAACAAACACTCAAGACAGAATGTGACGTCGACACACAAACACACAAGACAGAACATGACGTCGACAACAACAAACACACACAAGTTGGAACGTGACGTCAACAACACACACACACACACACACACAAGACAGAACGTGACGTCGATCAAACACACAAACACAGAACGTGATGTCGACAACAAACACACAAAGACAGAACGTGACGTCGACAACAAACACACAAGACAGAACGTGACGTCGACAACGACAACAAACACACAAAGACAGAACATGACGTCGACAACAAACTCACAAAGACAGAACGTGACGTCGACAACAACAAACACACCAGACAGAACGTGACGTCGGCAACAAACTCACAAAGACAGAACGTGACGTCGGCAACAAACTCACAAAGACAGAACGTGACGTCGACAACAAACACACTCAAACAACAAACACTCAAAGACAGAACGTGACGTCGACAACAACAAAACACACAAAGACAGAACGTGACGTCGACAACAACAAACACACACAGACAGAACGTGACGTCAACAACAAACATACAAGACCGAGCCAGCGCTGACAATGATTTGTCTGCTGAGGCGATGGGACGACACCACTACCCATCAAAATTTGCTAAGGAATACAAAACTTTTACCCAAATAACACAATGGACCCGGGAACTCTAACAAAAGAGGGGTGTAGAGAGGAAGCACACGTTGCACAGTATTGTCCGATTCCAAACTATATCACTGTGACAGGAATGGTAAACCCCACTTCGAATGTAACAGATTTAGATCTCAACATATTTAGATTTTTTTTTGTGGAGCTGCGAATTACATCTCCCGCAAATGTAGAGGGGGGGGGAGGGGGGGGGGGGGGGGAGCGCGGGAGGGAGGGGGTGCACGTGGAACTTCTTGTTCGGCTTTGCAAACATCGCACAACAGACACGAAGAAGAACAAGCAGAACTCAGAAGACGGATTCCCTGTCACGATGCATATCTAAGTTGAAATTAAAAAGCCCACGATTTTCCCTTTTGTTTTTAATTTTTTGACAAAGAGATCGACTGTGTAGATACAAACAAAAACAGCCACTACACTGCAAGCAAAGCTCAAATGCTACACAAACGAAAAAAAAAAGCTGGCAGGCACAAGGAAAACATGTCCAATGTGACTAATAGTAGTTTCAGGGCGGTCACTGATGGCAGTCTTCATAGATATATGAAGCGGGAGCATGTCATTGCTCCCAAGGTCCATTGGTCCCAAGGTCCATTGGTCTCAAGGTCCGTTGGTCTCAAGGTTCATTGGTCCCAAGGTTCATTGGTCCCAAGGTTCATTGGTCCCAAGGTCCGTTGGTCCCAAAGTTCATTGGTCCCAAGGTTCATTGGTCTCAAGGTCCATTGGATCAAGTAAGTGTCATTATGCTTCCCTCTCCTCTCCCTCTCTCTCTCTCTCTCTCTCTCTCTCTCTCTCTCTCTCTCCTCTCTCTCTCTCTCTCTCTCTCTGTGTTTTTCTAGATAGCCACATACTACTGTATATTACACAGATTTATTGACCTTGGGACCAACGGACCTTGGGACCAATGAACTTTGAGACCAATGGCATGACACCCCTACGGACATACGAGCCGTTACGTGGTTGTTGGGATCATCTGGATGAATAGCATATATGTAATGCCACTGAGCGTTTAAATCTCATGCAAGGCAATTAGATTGGTAGGTGGGTCGGTCGCTTGGTTGGCCTGTCAGTCGACGAAGTAGAAAGAGAAAAACACAAGCATATCATGCAAGGCAATTAGATTGGTAGGTGAGTCGGTCGCTTGGTTGGCCTGTCAGTCGACGAAGTAGAAAGAGAAACACAAGCATATGTACGCATTACACACACACACACACACACACACACACACACACACACACACACACACACACACACACACACACACACACACACACACACACACACACACACACACACACATATATTCATGCGTTTTTATACAACCATACATGCATGGAGCATGCATACACATATACATTTCTTGCAGGACTGTCGATGCTCTCACCGCAGTTCACACTGACGGACGCATACACGCCCATCTCCGCCCAGCAGCGCAAATGGAGCGACATCACTTCCACGTTGGGGCATACGTCATAAAAGATGGCGGCTCTGGCGTCTTGAAAAGACACGGCATTACCAGTGAGAGCGGGTGCCAGCATTCTGTCATAGTCGGCATGTAGGGTCGTGTGTTCATCAAACAGTACCAGCTTGGTGGCTAGAAACAGAGAGAGAGAGAGAGAGAGAGAGAGAGAGAGAGAGAGAGAGAGAGAGAGAGAGAGAGAGAGAGAATCTGTGTGAGTGTCAGTGATAATCATTCAAGTTAGTTTTTCCTTGACAGGGACACGCATAAGCACAACCAGTCCTGTCATAATGATAAGTATAGTAAAGACTTATCCAGCCATCTTGGTATTAGAAATCAAATTATGATACAGGCTTTAAATCTAGGATTAACGTTTTAGGCAATGTTATTGATATTAAAAACATCTTTTTCTCGGAATTCTTATTAGTTACAACCATTGCATTTGAAAAAAAACTGAGTCAAATGATATTTCTTTTAAAACATTGGTATAGATATTTACTGAAATTCTATGAAGACCAGATCATCCAAAAGTAATTTATACCGTGCGAGGAGGGAATACGAACAATATATTTTCTAATTATAGAAAACACTGTGTATGTTTTTGCCGAATGTTAACACAGGGTATACTGGTACAAGCAGATTTCATTATCATTTATGGGCAAGACTTGAATGTAGGGACTTTTTTTTACGTTGATTAAGCTATTTCTGTATTCATACTTGTCGTGTGAATGATCGATCACGCTTTCCTTGCGCATGCAGCAAAACCATTTTCGAACGGCTGCAATCTAGCCCTGTTCTTTTTCCCGTCAATGACGCAGGTTTCCGAGATGAGAAGAAGATAGTGAAATCTGAGATAACTCGGAAATCATCATCATCATCGCCTATCACGCCCTCCTGGGGTACAGGCCGCCAACCAAGGACCTCCAGGCATCTCTGTCCAGGGCTCTTTTCTCCAGTTGGTTCCAAGTCATCCCCATGTTCCTGATGTCTGCTTCCAGGTCCCTGCGCCAGGTGTTCCTTGGCCGACCTCTTTTTCGTTTTCCTTGGGGGTTTCATGTTAGGGCTTGTCTGGTGATGTTGCTTGCAGGCTTCGGCAGCGTATGTCCAATCCAGAAACACATACAGCTAACTCGGAAATACCTACAGCTAACTCAGAAATACAGCTAACTCGGAAATACCTACAGCTACATGACAGCTGTACCATGACGGCTGCACTAAGGAAAAATGGTGGGTGCTGCGCTGTAGAAACCAAAACACAAATTAAACGTCAAACAACCTTAACCTGTTTTACTAAAGGATCCGTCACTTTGTGCTGAGGGACAAAGTGAAAACCAGCGTTAAAAAAAATAAGGGGCCCTAAAACTACTGTTGCTCACATATGTTGTATTAACATCACAGACTGTGCGGCGACTGACAGACTCACGACGTCAGGGGGTAAGCAGCAAGATTCAGAGAACAAGCATACACAGTTGTTGCCACACCACACACTATGCATGCCGGGAACGGCAGACAGACAGGCACACTGACTTTCTACATTCAGGCAAGGACCAGGACCTACACGATAGGTCTTTGAAGTCACAGATAGACAGACATGAGACAGATAGGCATAAAGAAGAATATCTACCTACACACACTGAACACTGAACATGTTTAATGTCTTTAGCTATACAGCCTTAGTGGCATGGGGAGTACAGCAGCACAAAATAATCACATCGAAAACGAAAGTAACAAACATAAAAGAAACATCAGTCAATGGAAAGCTTGAAATACAAGCAGAATAGGCCAATATCTCGACCATCCAGTTTAATATGATCCATAGAAGTAAATATGTAAATACAATAACCAAAATATTTTTACTATTTCCTGTAGCATTCATTTTTCATTTGAACGTCGTAATTTCTAGTTGATGATAACCTCTGCTTGTATTTCCAATGCCTTTGCAATATATCTGGCAAGTGATTTCACTGAATTATTGTCATAATTCAGTTTTAAAACTCCGAATATGTCCTGATTTATGGCAACATTTTTTAGGAAAACTACACACTTATCACGTACATCACTGTAATTTTTACAATGAAACAAAAAATGCTCCCTAGGGAAGCCACACAAAGGACAAGGTGACGCTGTAGATGACTCGGTATAGAACCATCTTTTATCCACTCACCCAGAAAGATAGAGAGAAACAAAGAGGGGCAGACCGACTTACCACATGAAACAGGCCTTAGAGCATACGTCAGAACGTCACGGACAGAGAGGACAGGCAGACAGACAGACCGACAGAACAGCGAACCAGTTTGCAACATGGACGAGTAACAGACATCAATGGACGGACAAGATTGTGTGCTGTCGCAGAGAGAAAAACAGACAGAGAGGAGAGACAGACAGACAGACAGACGTGGTGACAGGCAGGGAGACTCACGGCACTGGGGCACAGAGCAAGCCTCGTAGGACAGATTGGCGCTGTGGGTATAACACCACGCCGTCTGCTGGGAGCGGCCAGGGTTACGGCAATAGGAGTGGTTCATCTGTCCGTCTGCACACACACACACACACACACACACACACACACATACATGGTTACGGCAGTAGGAGTGGTTCATCTGTCCGTCCGAACACACACACACACACACACACACACACACACACACACACACACACACACACACACACACGCACGTACGCACGCACGCACACGCACACGCACACGCACACACACACGCACACACACACACACACTGGAAAACAAACAAAGGTAAGCTCATGCTGGGGCAGTCTTCTTTACCTTAGAAAAAAAAAATCATAAACTAAAAACATCCATCTCAAGAACCTCATCCTACACCCAGCAGCAGGTGCGCGGGGTCTCGGTTTCAGTTTTGATTTTCTCAAGGCGTCACTGCACGCGGACTGGTTCATATGCGCTGCACCACACCTGATCATTTTCGAGGCTGCAGTGCGCAAAGTTGACGGTTAATAACTGAATCACTGAATGAACAAATGAAGTCCTTAGGGGAGAGGGTTTCGTGTGTGGGATTTCACATTTGACCGCCAAATGCGTAACAGAACCTAACGTGCTGGTCACGTCTTTGATTCCGAGCTAGTATAGTATGCGCAGGTACTTTCGTTTTGTGTATGCGTGTGTGGATGTGCGTGCGCGCGCGTGTGTGTGCGTGGGTATGTGAGTGTGTGTATGCTTGCATGCGTGCGTACATGCTTGTGTGTGTGCGTTTGTGTGTGCATGCGTGCATACGTGCGTGCTTGCGTGTGTATCTGTGTGTGTGTGTGTGTGTGGATGTGGGTGGGTGTGTGTGCGCGCGCGTGCGCGTGTGTGTTGGGGGGTGGGGGTGGGTGTGCATGTGTGTGTGTGTGTGGGTGTGTGCACACATGTGTCTTTAGATGAGAAGATAGCACTATACAGCGAAAACCTAGGGCAGATCACCATCCAGCTATTATCAGAGGAAGACGGCATCGTCAGAAGACGCTTGGAGTTAAACTGGTCGTCTGCTTTGCAAGCCCGTGTCTAACTTCACCAAGCAAGCTTTGCGTAGGAGCTCACGACAATCAAATGATTATCATCGCTGTTTTCACAATGTGTTGATGAAAATAGTAATTTTCAAAAAAAAAAAGAAAAAGAAAAAAAAAAAAAAAAGAAAAGAAAAGAAAATTAAATGTGATAATTACTGATTTTTCACTAAATTGAAATTGGTGCTGTCACAGAACGATAGCTACTTCAGTTCAGTTCAGTAGTTTTATTTAACGTCTTTTCATCACAAGATGATCTTAGACCTTTAAACTGCAATATACATTCCATTGTACTATTAGCACCTCCCCCCCAACCACCCCCCCCCCCCCCCCCCCCCCCCCCCCCCCCCCAAAAAAAAAAAAAAAAAAAAAAAATCACTATTAACACATATCTCAAATGTCTTTTTTCACAATAGTTTTGCAACTGGGGGGACTGAGCAATAACCAAAGCAATATCCAAAAAGCCAGGGTTATTTACCACACTATCAACATTGTCAGAATTATTTATGAAAATATTCTTCTCCTTATAAGCTGGGGTTAGTTTAGGGCATTCAAATAAAAGATGACGAATTGAGATATTCTCCTGACATATACACGCTATACCTCGTGAATATTTTGTATTCCATGTATTTAACCGTAATTTATGAATTAATCTGGCTAGATATCTTGGACATGATGGCAGAACGAATAATTTCTCATTAAAATGTTTCTTCCGCATATTCTTTTCCAATCGCTGGATCAATTCATGCGGAGAAAAATTTAAGACTTTGTTGAAGGGTGTTTCAAAAATTGTACAAGCTCCATGCTTTGCCAATTTGTCTGCTAATTCATTCCCTTTTAAGCCACAATGTGAAGGAACCCA
This sequence comes from Conus betulinus, assembly GCA_016801955.1. Classification (NCBI taxonomy): domain Eukaryota; kingdom Metazoa; phylum Mollusca; class Gastropoda; order Neogastropoda; family Conidae; genus Conus; species Conus betulinus. The sequence continues at coordinate 358,192 of JADBJO010000605.1, read as the reverse complement.
GCAAAAATCAACTGCTATACCTCGGGAAAGTAAACAATGTAACAGATGCTTAATTTCAAAAAGAAGATCAGTTCTAATTTTAGAGTTCCAGTGCTTTAACGATAGCTACTTATGACTGAAATCATTTTAACACAAAACGTTATCATATCGCTGGAGCTCTCTTACCTTCAGAAGTGAAACTTGATGTCATATTTCAAGGGGAACTGTTTCACCCATAGAAGGCTAATCTAATGTTGTATTTAAAGGGAGAGCAGGTTTTGCCAATGGAAGATAACTCACTGATATATTTTCAGAAAAAAAAGGTATGTTCACCTTTAGAAGACAGCACCACAGTTTGTAAAGTATGTAGTTTAGCCTACGCAAGGTACATATAGTAATGTGTTTACAAGATATACAATCTTACATAAAGTATAATTATGGTGTGTGAAGTATTGTTTCTTGGAATAGGAATCGTCCATATAATAGAAAGTGAAGCCCATCCTGTATTTGCAGTAGAAAACAACCTAACCAGTAGAAGAAAAAAGAAACACACCCGAAGGTGCTGACGAGGACCTCAGAGAAGCACTGTCTCCACCTGCCTTTGGAGCAGTCCTGTACCCCCCTTGGAGGCCTGCGCTGTGTTGACGATGGGTACAGGCACGCGCAGGACACTCCGTTAAGATATCAAGGGACATAACTGCCCCTGAACAGAGGTAAATCAGACTACAGGATGCAACTCATAACAGCCTTAAAGTAGCAGCCCCCATGGGCGTGCCAGCCCGTATTTCATGACTGCAGAGCCCACCGGCGAAAAACAACACCACCCTTGAGCTGTCGAGCCAATAGATGGTACAACTAATCAAATAGTCACCATTAAAAAGTATTTTCATCCATGGAAGTAAAAAAAGAATACTTTATGAAGTGTTTACAAAAGATGTACTATTAGTTAGAGGAGGTCAATGTAATAGCATAATTATCTAGTAAAGGTAAAAACCATTTACCATAACATATCTATTAAAGGTAAAATCCATTTACCATAACATATCTATTAAAGGTAAAAACCATTTACCATAACATATCTATCAAAGGTAAAAACCATTTACCAGGAAAATCCTCTCCCCTCTCAAAGGCCAGTGTTTCTCCGGTGTCGGTGTCTTTCCATGGCACACACGCTTTACCCGTCACAGTTGTATTTGCTGTTCCTGCGTACTCCGACACAGAATCCGCAACCGTACAGAAGGAGTCTGTCGAAAAGGAAAAGGTGTATGAACTTTGGTATATGAGGATGTTATCAACCTGCGAGCAAGCTCCCAGATCCTCACGCATGTGCAAACCTTCCCGCATCTCCCCATTCCCCCCTCCTCACACTTCTCTCTCTCTCTCTCTCTCTCTCTCTCTCTCTCTCTCTCTCTCTCTGATATAACACACATATACATGCACATCCACAAACACACACACACGCGTGCGCATACATGCATCGACCCATCTATGTTCTCTCTCTCTCTCTCTCTCCTCTCTCTCTCTCTCTCTCTCTCTCTCTCTCTCTCTTGTGAACACACACACACACACACACACACACACACACACACACACACACACGCGCGCGCGAATCTCTAAAGTTCTAATCACATATGGCGACTAAATACGCTGAAACTATAAAGCCCTTATCACATTAGGCGACTAAATTAATACAGTGAAACTAAAAAACCCTAATTACGAGGCGGCGACTCAATACGATGACTCTCTAAAACCCTAGTCACACTACGCGACTCAATACGGTGACTCTCTAAAGCCCTAATCACACTATGCGACTATACACGGCGAATTCTCTAAAGCCTCCATCGTACCAGGCGACCAAAAATAGTGGAATCTCTGGAGCCTTAATTAATCACACCAGCGACTGGGCACTCCACGTCTGTGGCCTTGGTTTGGCTCCGTCGGGGTCTCCGGCATCAGCGAGTCCATGGGGGCTGTCGTTGGACGCACGTGGTGACGCCCTCCGGAGGGACAGCTCACTCACGCCTGCTCCGCGACTAAGCAATTATTGTCGTCAGTAGGGGGCTCAGTAGGTGGTGTCCTGCGTATGTTAGATCAGAACAGGCACCACTGAACACCACCGAAATGACTCGGCAGCAGTGCAGTGTCTCCTCCGGTGGGTTGCCTCTTGACGACTTGACATCGACTGCTCCCTGTGGATTGCTGTGCCGGAGCTGCGGAGGGGCCGACCGGGCTGTGGCTGTGGACGGAGTGTCGGAATGAGCGGCGTGGGTGCACTGCCTCTGAAGTTGTGCAGAGGTTGGGACAGCAAAAAAAAAAAAAAAAAAAAAAAAAAAAAAAAAAAAGAACAAGACGTTTGTTCTCACGCGTTTACTTCGCTAGTCTCGCCAGCTTGTGGCCAGACAATCGCAAATCAGCAGAAAAGCTGTTATGCAGATCAACTGGTCGCCTGCTTTGAACGCCAAACTCATCATTCACTTTGCCGCTTCCCTCCGCATTATACATTCATCAAGTCCGTGGAAAGTATCAAACTACACACAGAATAACGTTTGGCAAAATCTGGAAGCAGGGACGATTTGTATTTTAGTTTTTAAAACAATTTCATTTCTTTCCTCATTCTCTCTTCCATTCCACAGTTCCTTCTTTCTCTCTTCTCCATTCTTCCATTAACATGATACGATTTGTATTTTCATCTTGCTGCAATCGTGTTTGAAGAACAACAGAAACAAACAAAGGTGGCGCCGAAGGAGATGTTTGGTATGAAAGCACACGAACTTCGCCTTTGCAGATAATTATGAATGTTCCTCCTGCTATGGTCCTGTCTTGCCTTAAAAGTTGAGCCACGTTCAATTCCCCAGACGGGGTCAAAGTTCCCTTTTGTGCCCGCTGACCTCGGTGGTTAAACCTACCCACCATCAAAAACGCGAGCGCAAGAGCGAGCGCTTATTAGAGAGAGTCTATCCTAGAGTGACATGCACTTAGACAGAGTCTCTGCTAGAGTGACATACCCTTAATCACAGTTCCAATGGCCATCAGGTTACGAGATGTTACCGTATCCCCCGCTCAGCGCCCCTCCCAACTCACCACACTTGGAAACGGGGCAGTAGTACTCCCATGCGTCCTCCATGGAGCCAGTGACGTAGCACCAAGGGGCGGTAACCGTGGACCCACGGGGGTTACGGCACTTGTTGCCCAGCTCCATGGCGCTGCTGCTGTCAGGGAAGGCTTCCAAGGGGAACAACCCAAGGGCCAGCCAAGGGAGGCAAAGCAGACCCCGGTTTGCTGAAGTTGATGTCTCCTTTGTAGTCTCTGCCCTCCGGTGTTTGGAAACACTCCAGAGTATTGTTGTACTCTATAAAAAAAAAAAAAAAAGTAAATACACTAACAAAAACATTCAAACAGACAAGCAAACAGGGGTGGTTGCTGGTTGTTGAGGGTGGCGGGTGTTAATAATGATTATAGAAACACTTCTGAGTGTTGTTTTGCTTCGCAACTTGTTTAAATACATAGACACACACACAGACACACACACATACAGCGACACACCCAGACACAGACACACATACGACACACATACACACAACACACACACACACACACACACACACACACACACACACACACACACACAGGTGAAATGTCTGTGGCTGTGCACAGGAAAAACTCAGAATGGGCGACACGATGTGAACGTGGATGTGAAATCCACAACGGGCGACACGATGTGGCCATCTATGTAAAATTCACAATGGGCGACACGATGTGGCCATCTATGTAAAAACCAAAATGGGCGACACGATGTGGCCATCTATGTGAAATCCACAATGGGCAACACGATGTGACCGTGCGTGTGAAATTTTCAATGGACGACACTATGTGGCTGTGTATGTGAAATGAAGAATGGACGAGTACGTGAAATCCAAGATGGGCGACAAGATGCGGATGTGGATGTGAAATCCACGATGGGCAAAAAGATGTGGATGTGGCCGTGGATGTGAAATCCACAATGGGCGACAAGATGTGGCCAACTATGTGAAATCCACAATGGGCGACATGATGTGGCCATCTATGTGAAGTCCACAATGGGCGACATGATGTGGCCATCTATGTGAAGTCCACAATGGGCGACATGATGTGGCCATCTATGTGAAATCTACAATGGGCGACAGAACCGTGACGTTTGTGTAGGGGATCCAGGCTAGATAAAAAGAAAGAAAGAAAACAAACACAAGGAAAAACCAACAAAATACAATATTAAAACAAAAAACATGATTAAAAACTAAATAAGGGGGACAAAACGAACACGTGTAGGGGATCCAGACTAAACACACACCCCCACACACAGAGACACATACACGCACACGCACGCACGCACGCACGCACGCGCGCGCGCGCACGCGCGCGCACGCACACACACACACACACACACACACACACACACACACACACACACACACACACACACACACAGAGGAGAAAAATACGATAAATAACGCAAAAAAAAAACATGATTCACAAAATTAAACAAATAAAGAAATAAAGCAGGCAAAAGGAACCATTACCCAGGCTGACGTTGACAGCAGACGGGGCAGAGTGCACTCCCGTGGCATTGCAGAGGGGCGGGTGAGGGTGGGAGCAGCCCTCCTCTGCCCACACTCCACTGTGTGTGGACACCAGGGACACGCACGTGGACTCCACGCCGCCGGTGGCGACGTTACCTACATACAACACCGGTTGAGAGAGAGAGAGAGAGAGAGAGAGAGAGAGAGAGAGAGAGAGAGAGAGTGTGGTGTGTGTGTGTGTGGTGTGTGTTGTGTTGTTTGTGTTGTGTTGTGTGTGTGTGTGTGTGTGTGTGTGTGTGTGTGTGTGTGTGTGTGTGTGTGTGAGCCCGCCCGCCATTTGACACTTTGATATTTTATTGTCATTACCAAAGAGGTCTTTTGACAAGGGGGGAGAGGTAACGGAACAAAAACATTTCCCTCTTCCTTTCCTGCAAACAAATAGTACACTTTCATTCCTAGTGTGTATCAAATCCAAAGTTAACAAAAACAAATAAATTCGTAACATTTCATTATGTCCTCACCTCACGCACAGGAGTAATCCAGTAAAGTTTTTAAAAAAAAAAAAAAAAAAAAACCTAAGACAGACTCGACCATCCACTCAATCAAATGATGACATTGTATTTTACTGATCTCTTCAACATGCTCGACCATCCACTCAATTAAATGATGACATTGTATTTTATTGATCTCTTCAACATGCGATGAATGAATGATAATATTCATTCAGATATCTCTTATAATGTATTATCTTAAAATTTCACTACCCTTCATCTGTCTAATTTTCAATGCTTCCGCGATGAATTTCGAAACTGATTTAATTACAAGTTCATCATCTGATGATAACACGCCAGCGACATTTTGTCTTTTCGCTATATCTAACTGGAAAAATGAACAATTTGTCCGCACTTCATTATAAGCAGTACAGTGGAACAGAAAGTGTTCTTCGTCATCAATAATGTGCCTACATGCAGGACAAGGAGATTCTGTGGATGTTTCACATTCAAACCATCTTTGTTCGCATTAAAACCTAAAGTTCGCAACCTAAATCTTGCGTAATTTATTCTGTGCCATTATCTGTTATGACATTGAGAAACTTTTCAGAATGGAACACATTCTTAAATGAGAAAAACCAGCGATATTTTTCTTTACTTTCCATATCTGAGTGCCAATTCTGTTTAAAAAAGAAACAATAAGCCTGTCTTTGAATTCCGCAATGAACTGTTGCTCATTTCCTACTTCCTGGGTCATCCACACTATTCCAAAACCCTGTTCTGAAAGGACTTTCTTTACTTTATAAGCCCAGTTTTCTTTAGTCTTTTCCATTTCTAGAAGCATCATGTCATAGGCTTGCCTGCTGAAACGGGACTGGGGTAGCTTCAAGATCTTCAACCAGTACTTAATACATTTCACAAATGTACTTATATACAAAGGGTATCTGCCCATTTTCTCCATATAAAACGGTGTTGGATAAATGAATAGGTACTTGAAGGGAAACGCTTCATAGCATACGTATGTACTTTTTTTCCATCTGCGAATTTTCATGTAAGCCCCAAATTTCAGCTGCATAAGTAAGAAGAGGTTTTATCTGTGTATCAAACATTTTCCAAAATATACCACAGTCTGTACAATTCAGTTTTCTCAGGGATTTCAGAATTTCAATAGTACGCTTTTTTTTTCCCTTTCATCAGAGATTCTTCCCATGCGTAACGGAAAGTTAATTTTGTTGAAAATATCATTCCAAGATATTTATATGAATTAACTACTTGAACATCTGCCTTTTCCATAAGACCATTTTTTCATACACTGATAGGTGGCCACCCATTCTAAAGACCACTATATTCGTCTTATCCAAGTTAACTGATAAACCTAAGCGGTCTGCTTCTTCTTTCAATACATTTAGTTGGTTTTGCAAACCTACAACTGTTCCGGACAGAAGAACAACATCATCAGCATTCAGTAGTAAAATTAATTCAACTGCTCCAGGTATCATCTGGATACCATGTCTTCCTTTGCGGGACAATTCCACACGCCAGTTCGTTTATGAAAAAAAAAAAACAACTGTGGACTTAACAAGCATCCTTGTTTTACCCCATTTGGACAATCAAAATAATCTAAATATTCACTCTTCACACGCACATATGCAAGCACCGAATTGTAGACCCCTCTAATAGCCATGTACAATTTACTATTAACACCACTTTTACGGAGTACATTCCACAGAGCATTCCGATTTACCGAGTGAAAGGCCTTCTTAAAATCTACAAGTGCAATGTAGAGCTTCGATTTGCAAGTAGATGTTTCTGAATCAAAGAATATAGTGTAAATATATGGTCTATGGTGCCCGTAACTGGTTCTAAAACCTGCTTGTTCTTCCACACTATTTTTTCTTCAGTTTCAGCCCACTCAGTTAATCTTGCATTTAGTATGCAAGTGTAGATTTTACTTAAAACGCTGGTAAGTGATACTCCACGATAGTTGTCGGGATTGTTCACGTCTCCTTTGTTTTTTTTGTAAATTGGTACAATTATAGATTTAGCCCATTCTGACGGAAAGATACCATTATCAAAAAGTTGAGTGAATAAATGAACAAGAAAATTGATTACAGTTGTGTTTGCATTCTTCAACATTTCTGCTATGATTCTATCTGGTCCTGCGCTCTTTCCTAATTTTAAATGTTTGATACCAGCAACAACTTCTTCACTGGAAATAGGTTGATTAAATAATGGCTCAATTTCATTTTCTTCTACCATACCAGTCTCTTCTTCCATACTTTTATTATCAAAACTATGAAAAACGCCCCAAAAATGGTCATGCCACTGTTGAACTGAGATTTCGTTATACACAAAACTCTTTGTTTATAGATCTTATCACCGACCAGAACATTTTAGTATCATTGACTGAATTTTTTAGTTTCTTTAACCTACTTTCTTTAAACTCTATTTCTTTTGTTTTCCTTAGCGTAACATACTCTTTACGCGATACAGCGTATTCTTCTCTTTTCTTACTTTTATCCTTGGCTGTTTTGCATCTCTGAAATCTTTTTAAACCTTTTAACGTCCTGTTTCTTTCGTTCGCACTCATTATCAAACCAGTCATTGTATGTTTTGCTGCCTCTACAAATAACTCGAACCATACAAGCTACAGCTCCGCACAAAGCACTGACAAATTTATCTAGACTCTCATTGACGTTAATTTGTAATAACTGACGCGCTTCTGCATGCTGTCTAGAAATTCATCACATTCAAGTTCATTTTTGAATATACCAGCATATTCATCAGCCCAGACAATTTTTTCTTCACATTGTTTGGCTGAATACCTCTTCTCTATTTTACAACAATTACTTCCCAAAATTGCTTCAACTGGGAAGTGCCATGAATGAATGCAATCACCAATGTGTAAATCAAAAGTTTGACGACAAGCCCTTGTGAACCAGCACGTAATCAATCACACTACATCCGTTCGGAGACACAAAAGTATATTCACCTTCACTATCACCATCACAAAAGCCATTTAAAAATGCTCAAGTCGAACATGATACAGAAATCCAACAATGATTTCCAAAAATTGTTAATCACTGAATCTTTAGAGCAACGTGTGCAGTTGTCGTCATCAACACTGACATTCTCCATACAGCTGACATAGTTTGTTATAATTCATTTTCAGCTTGTTTGCCACCTGTTCTGGCATTCAAATCTCCCATAACCATAAAATAAAGCGTATCCATTTCTTTTTCAAATTCTTGAAGTAAGGCTTCTTCCATTATTAGGACACCATCTTTGATCAATTTATCATTGTATATCGGGCCTCCTTCTGGGACCACATAGCAAGCAACCAAGACTACATCTTTATCAGTGTTAAATATACTTTATCTATTTTTACTGCAATAACATTGTCACAGCTGAGCTTTGTTTCTTTAACCTTGTTATGTAAACTCTTCCTTATTAACAGCAACACACCTTCTGACTTCCTTCCACGAGCTGATAGTTTTTTGGCTGGTACGGGAAACTTCACATAATCAATGAATATACTGCTATAGTCAAATGACAAGTCGAGGAACGTTTCAGTGAGAGTAACAAAATCAAATGTATTTACATAATTCATGAAAAAAAGCATCCTGTATCTTACTATATAAGTTCTCGACATTGTAATTAAGAAACTTCCACTGGGTTGGATGGTCGGCCCTGTCCTATTCATTTTTTGAGGCGCTTGAACGCAGGTTCCTTTCGTTCACACCACCACATGTCCCTTGCCTCGACTCGAACCTGTGAACCCTGCTTGACTTGTTTCCGACAGGCGTTTGTATGCCTGCCTGTCTGCCTGGCAGGTTGCGTCCGCGTGGTGTGCGTGCGTCGCCATCCCGATGTTCACTGACAGGACATGGAGAATCCCGGTGGCCCCGGAGAGAGAGAGAGAGAGTTGGCCCCGAGAGGAGAGAGAGAGAGAGAGAGAGAGAGAGAGAGAGAGAGGAGAGAGAGAGAGAGAGAGAGTGAATGACAGAGAGAGAGGAGTGAGAGAGCGAAGGAGGAGAGAGAGAGGGAGAGAGAGAGAGAGAGAGGGGAGGACAGAGAGAGAGAGAGAGAGAGAGAGAGAGAGAGAGAGAGAGATGTGTGTGTGTGTGTGTGTGTGTGTGTGTGTGTGTGTGTGTGTGTGTGTGTGTGCGCGCGCGCGCCATGAACAGTCACATTTGGTGTGGCTGCTCTCTGTCAACGAAGTCCCATCTGGCCCTGAACGTTTTTGTGAATAGTAATAATCATAGCGGCAGCATCAACAACAATAGAAGAAGTAGTAGTAATAGCAGCAGCAGCAGCAACAGCAGCAGTAACAGTAGTCGCTGCAGCAGCCGCAGCAGTAGCCGAAATAGGATTAGTCACAGCTGTATTATAATCAAAAGTCGTAGCAACAACAGTAACAGCAGAAAATCGTCGGTTTTTGTAGCAGTCGAAGCCGCAGTAGAAACACAAGCAGACAACAGACAACACTGAACGACGAATTGGAAGGTTCATGATTGAGCAAGAGGAAGCGATCGACGGAGTGTGAATAGGGACGAGGGGGGGGGGGGGGGGGGGGGGGGGGGGGAGGAAGCAAGGTGAGGGACAAGGGGTAGAAGTGAAGACGAGAGAGGAGGGAAAGAAGGTATGAGGGGTGGGTAGGCAGGGGGAGTTAAGGAGCGATTAAGCACACGGTGCCAAGCTCAGGGCAGTGGCTGTCGAACGGACTGACTGACGGACGGATTGATGGACGGACAGACTGACGGACAGACGGACGGACTGACTGACGGATGGACTAACGGACGGACAGACGGCGGACGGACTGGACGGACGGACGGACTGACGGAGGGACCGACTGACGGACGGACTGACGGACGGACTGACTGATGGACGGACGGACGGACGGACGGACTGATTGACAGACGGACGGACGGACGGAACGGACGGACTGACAGACGGACCGACTGACAGACGGTCTGACGGACAGACTGACGGACGGACGGACTGACCGACCAACGGACCGACGGACGGACGGACTGACGGACGGACTGACTGACTGACGGACGGACGGGACTGACGGACGGACGGACGGACGGGCGGACGGACGGACGACGGACTGACGGACTGACGGACAGATGGACTGACGGACGGACGGACGGACTGACGGACGGACGGACGGACGGACGGACGGACTGACTGACGGACCGACTGACTGACAGACGGACTGACCTGTCGGAAGATGGCTGTAGTCCACCACTGGATCTGTCGCTCCATTCGTCGTACAGACCACGTGACATTCCCAGCCAGCAGTTGTCTGGCTGACCTGTGGGCAAGCATGCATGCACGCACGAGCGCGAACACACACACACACACACACACACACACACACACACACACACACTCACACACACACACACCAATACATATGTATACACGTACACGTTATCTCTCTCTCTCTCTCTCTCTCTCTCTCTCTCTCTCTCTCTCTCTCTCTCTCTCTCTCTCTCTCTCTCTCTCTCTCTCTTTGTTTGCTTGTTTGGTTTCTTGCGTTATTTCATTTCACTGCATGTTGTAGTCCCCTACTCAGGACTGGATGTAAAAAGCGCGTCAGCGCTCGTCTATTATCCTCGTAAATAAAAAACTCTCTCTCTCTCTCTCTCTCTCTCTCTCTGTCTCTCTCTCTCTCTCTCTCTCTCTCTCTCTCTCTCTCTCTCTCTCTCTCCTCTCTTCTCTCTCTCTCTCTCTCGCGTCTATTGCACATGTACTATGTGCCCGTGTGTGGCATGTTCTTTCTCTCCCCCACCCCTTCTCTATCCCTTCCTCCGTCCTTCCTTCCCCGTGAGAGCACGAAAGTTATCACCAACAGACTAGCTGGGTCTTTTATCGTAAATGTTCTTTGTTTTCCAGTGTCTAACCTTTGTCCTCACAGATCTTTCATATCTTCACTGTCGAAAATGAGTCTTGAATAATTTAGTCCTAACTAGATGATTTATAAATCAAGTTATCACATCTTCTCAAATAGATTTTTTTTTTAAATTGACTTGTAAAAGATCGAAAGATTTTTTTATTTCGTAGAGGAGTACAGTCATAATGCATAAATGAAGGGCTTTCGTCGAAAATAAATTGTAGTTTGACATCTGCGATTGATAACCTAGTTTAAGACATACTTGAACAATTGAAGAACCCATTTGTGAGGTTTGAAACGCGCGCGCGCGCGTGTGTGTGTGTGTGTGTGTGTGTGTGTGTGTGTATGTGTGTGTGTGTGTGTGTGTGTGCACGCGCGCGCGCGTGTATGTGTGTGTGTTTGATTGTGTGTGTGTGTGTGTGTGTGCTCGCGCGCGCGTGTGTGTGTGTGTGCGTGGTGCGTGCGTGTGTGAACGCGTGCGTGCGTGCGTGCCTGTGGGTGTTTGAATGTGTTGTTGTACGTGTCAGAGAAAGTGTGTGTGTGCGTGGTGCGTGTGTGTGTGTGTGGGTGTGTGTGTGTGTGTGTGTGTGTGTGTGTGTGTGTGTGTGTGTGTGTGATATGTGTGAACGCGTGCGTACGTGCGTGCCTGTGTTTGCATGTTTTGCATGTGTTGTTGTATGTGTAAGAGAAAGCGTGTGTGTGCGCGTGGGCGCGTGCGTGCGTCCGTGCCTCCGTGCGTGCGTGCGCGTGTGTACAGGTGTAAGCGTGCGTCCGAGTGTTGTCTGTCACACGAGTGGAGAAACCCTCACAACCGCAGCCACACCCATCCACTACCATAGCAAGGCATCTCACCAGGCTGTGAGGCCCTGCAGAGGTTTTCAGCCAGCAGTTGAGAGGCCGAGTCATGGACAGACAGCAGGTGCCCTCCAGAGACCTCACAGCTGTTGTTTCCTTCCCAGAAATCACTTGATACCCCCACCCATAGCACACCTGCACACGAGGTTTCAAGGTTCAAACTTTAATGTTTCCCCGATGTTGGGAGTATGGTTGCCTTAATGGCGGGATTAAAAAAACAAACAAACAAACAAAAAAAAAACGGTCACACACACAAAAACTCCACTCATTTTGTTGGGTAGGTAGGATTCATCCTTGCCTGTCTATACAGGGAGTGTCCGCAGGAGTATCAGCCTGCGTACGCAGAGAGAGAGAGAGAGAGAGAGAGAGAGAGAGAGAGAGAGAGAGAGAGAGAGAGAGAGAGAGAGAGAGAGAGAGGAGAGAGAGAGAGAGAGAAAGCTTTAATGTGAGTTTCGTCTCTTTCTATCCTTCGATGTAACATAATTATTCTCTAACAGAGAAGCTCATTCTGCGCCACACTCATTCGTGTTCAACGCATGTCAATGACGTAAAGCTAATTTCTCCTTGGTTTCAAACTGCACTTGTTATGGTGTTGATGTAATTGCTATGTCCACGTTGTGTGTAGATGAACGGATTATTATTCGGCTGTACTGATCTGTGTGGGATGAGAGAAAATTACTATCTTTGCAAAAGAAAAAAAAAAGATCCAAAGTGTATAAAAGTACTCCCAGTTTATCTCGAATACGCATGAGGAAAAAAACCGTTTTATGCCGTTATAGCTGTTAGTAACAGCTATTTTGGTAAACATCAGCCATCATCCGTGACCCACAATGAACATACCTACAAATTTTCAGAATGATCAGCCAAGTGCTTTCTGAGATATTCCATAAAAAAAGAAAAACCGTTATGGGCCGTTATAGCCGTATAGTAACGGATATAACAGTAAAATAAAACATCGGGCATCATCCGTGACGACCCCATAATGAACATACTTACAAATTTTTCAGAAAGATCGGCGCAGTAGTTTTGTCTGGAGCGAGTGGAACACATTTTGACCACGGACGGACACACACACACACACACACACACACACACACACACACACACACACACACACTCACACACAGAGCATTTCTTCGTTCCCATTCTAAAGTACTCCCTGTTCTATAAGAACTGGGAGTACAAAAAAGGATCTTTTTTTACCATAATGAATTCATTCCTCGTCTCTGTTTAACGTATAAAGAATAAAAGCTCAATAACACTCAACCAACATCACGTCAAACTAACAAACAAATAAACAAAAGCAAAGCAAAAAAAGAGCCCATGCACTCACTCGGATCTGTTGTGTGGAAAAAAAAACACAAATCTGGTGACAATTAAAACAAAACAACTAACTGAAAATTAAAGTACTAGATTGACCAGAAATGATCATGTCATTCTACTGAAATTGATGTTTCTCTGCTTTGTTCAGCTGAATGACTTCTCAAGCTCCCCCGCCCCCCAAAACACACACACACACACACACACACACACACACACACACACACACACACACACACACACACACACACACACACGCACGCACGCACACACACGAAACAAAACAACAACAACAACAGCAACAACAACAAAAACGTGGAGATTGAATATTGCAGGATATTTCTTTCTGGGGTATAAATATCTTTGCATTTCGGTATAGAAGTGGATTTCGTCTTCAAAATTCTTTATGTCACAGCTGTTTACAAATACGGTTTTCAAAAGGGGTTCCATCCTGTGGTTCAGAGTGTGAAGTTCACATCAACTGCACCCAAAACATCAATAGGAAAATAAACATAATGTAGGTGTTACTGCATACAGAGTATTGTTCTTGCCCACAACGTCTCTCAGACATTTGTAAGTAGTCTGACATCTGATCAGAACGATGCCCTGCCAACATTGATGGGAAAAGATTATTTTGATTTGTTCTTTCAGTGGTGCAAGAGCGTGAGTCAAGAGATGGATAGGCCTATATATCTTGTGCGGGGGCCGGAACAGCTCACTTGGTAGAGCGCCGGACTCGTAATCCAAGGGTTGGGGGTTCGAATTTCGGCACAGGGGGATTTTTCCCTTTGAGTTAACATTGGTTCTGACTCCATTCCTCATACAGCCCTTCGAATGAGACTATAAACCGAGGTTCCGTGTGTGAAGGCACGCACAACATCTTGCACACATGTAAAATCCCATCACAACTTTCGGAAGAGAAGGCCAGTTTGGCCGTTGGTATGGATGACACGTTACACATAGCATGCACCTTCCCCGAAGATGGAGTATGACTGCCTTAATGGCGGGGATTAAAAAAAAAAAAAAACACGGTCACACACACACAAAACTCCGCTGCCTGTCTATACAGGCAGTGTCCGCAGGAGTATCAACCTGCGTACGCAGAAAGATAGAAAGAAAGAAAAGAAAGAAAAACATATCATGTGCAGGAGTTTTTTTTAACAGTGTGCAGGTGCAGATCAAGGAAAGGGGGATAAGCTGAGGAAAACAATCGTTTCGGACCCCCAGCTGCGCCCCCCCCCCCCCCCCCCTTCCGTTCCGTCCCCTCTACCCTGTTCTTATCCCGAACACACACACACACACACACACACACACACACACACACACACGAACATTAATGAAATGAAAAAAGAAATTAATGACTAATGGCACGATGGCCTCTGTCACAGGGTGGGTGACGTTACAAATCATTTCCAGGGGGAAGAAATCATACTGAAAGCATAATCTGACAACACTCTTACAGGCATAAGTGGGGATGTGACAAAAACTCGTGTGTTTTTTCATTCTATGCGTAGACATTCACTGGTAAGTTCAGGAAATTTACATTTAACCTATCACTATGAAGTCTTCAGCAATTGGCTCTTTTTCTTATTTCAAAACAGACAGAACACACACAGACACAACACACACTTGCGCGCGCGCGCGCGCGCACGCACGCACGCACACACACAGCAGCCGCAGCAGCAGCAGCAGAAAAAACATTTCCGAATGCCATTTTACAGTTTGTTTTGTTGTTTGTTTTGTTTTCTTCTTTTTTTTTTTTTTTTTGATAGTGGGAAAAACTGTCACAGAAACAAATCATCATCAAATGTTTAGAAAATGTGCAGATCACGTCGCCACCCCCACCCCCACCACCCACCACCCTCCAACCCCACTGCACTCAGAAACTTGCTTCGTGGGTGTGCCTATGTGGCACACAAGAACTCATACCCCCTTCCCCCTTGACTGTACCGTGTTTAACGAGAACAAAGCCTGCACTGGGCAGTCTTTCCCTCGCTGAATTCATCTCCATCTTTTCGAACGAAACATGGTCATGTGTAAAGACCAGAGTTGAGCATTAACAGTCTAAGGTCTATAGTCCTCTCAAGTTTCCGTATGTATTAGTGTAAAGCCAAAGGCAGTGAAAAAAAAAATGTTAAAAAACGACAATGAATGCATATGGACACACTCACACGCGCGCGCGCGCGCCCGCGCGCGCACGCACACACATACGAAAGAGAGAGGGAGACAGACAGACAGACAGACAAACAGACAAGAAGACACAAAGACAAACAGACAAGCAGGCAGACAAGACAGATAGACAGACAAACAGAAAGTGAGAGAGAAGAGAGAGAGAAGAGAGAGAGACAGACAGACAGAGAGACAGACAGACAGACAGACAGAGAGAAACAGAGAGAGAGAGAGAGATGGACATAAAGAGACAGTTTGAGAACGACCAACAGACCAATCAGCCAGTAACTGAAAAAAAAAAAAAAGAAATATTTTTTTATAACTCACCATATTCAAAGGGCCGGCCAAACACGCGCACCTCACACAGAAACACCCGAGAGTCAGATACAAAGTGGATTCGAACGAGCGACCCAATGGGTCCCTGCTCACAGGTGGCCGTCGTCAAGGCCCCGATCTCTCCTTCACGATACACGTCTTGTTTGCCCCAGATGACGTCATCACTGACACCGTGACGTAGTGGGGGAAATCGGTCACCTCTGCAAAATATGCTGACGGTGGGAGAGGCTCGGTGTACATACACTTCTTTCTCTGTCTGTCTTCCTCGTCACGTGACTCTTCTTGAAGTCACTTCTGCTCAAACAAACAACAACAACAACAACAGCAGCGCAATAACAACGGTTTGGATGACGTGACGTAAAATCGGGCTGTATGGACGGTGGGAGAGGCGGTGTACAGGTTCTTTCTCTCTCTGTCTTCTTTACGTCACGTGACTCTTCTTGAAGTCACTCCCCTGCTCAAACAACAACAACAACAACAACAGCAGCAGCAGCAATAACAACAATCAAGTCACAGCCAAAATGGACCAGTTTGTCCCTCAGATCATACGATTTTGGCAATTTTCAAAAATCCTAAAAAAAAAAAATCAACCACTTCACCTAGGAGCATGAAACATACACCATTGGATAAAAAAAACAAAAAAAAAAAAAAACAATATATTTATCAAAAATGCTTACCTTCAGTGAGAAACCCCACAGAGTTCACATGGTGTAAGTAATCCAAAATGATGCACATTTTCAGAAAAACAAAAAAAACTTTTGTGCACACTGTAATCCACTTCTCCATGTTCTCTATCCTCCCACCCAAGTTCCAAAACACTTCTGGGCACTTGGTATGACCTACAGATAATAGCATATTTATGACAACTGCATAAAACACAAAAATTTGACCACAAAATGCTTGATCCATTCAAAATCGTGGGATCGTGTTCAAAATCGTGTGATCGTGGGAACTGAAAGTAGGACAATTCAAATCCGTATAAAACTACTACAGAATACACGAAGAACGGTCTAATGGAAGCGACTGAAAAAAAAAAAGCCCCACACTGTCCCTGAAACGAGATTTATTGCCCTTTAATAAAAGGCGGTATGATTTAAAGATCGGCAAACTTTGCCAGAAGTATGCGTCCGGTACGCCTTCAAGTGATGAGAACAGTGTCGGAAACCGCTTCCGACAAACACTCGGCTTAGTAGCCAGAGGGTTTTCAAGCCGGAAAGTAAAGAAATCTTAAATAAATGTCAGCGAACCGCCCAGAGAAACGTGGACAAACGAGTCACAAGACAAAACACAACGCGTTTCGACCTCTTAGATCTTCTTCAGGTGAGACAAAAACGTTTCGACCTCTTAGATCTTCTTCAGGTGAGAGAAAAACGTTTTTGTCTCACCTGAAGAAGACCTAAGAGGTCGA
>JADBJO010000605.1:326176-328676 GCA_016801955.1 Conus betulinus | reverse complement strand
TGGGTGGGATGGGTTGGTGTAGGCAGGCGGGTGTCTTCTTCCTTCTTTGAGTGTCCACCTTCATCGAGTTGAAGATTCTGACACTTTTGTGTGTATGACCGTTTTTTTTTCATCCCCCGCCATTAAGGCAGCCATACTCCAACTTCGGGGAAGGTGCATGCTATCTGTAACGTGTCATCCATACCAACGGCCAAAACTGGCCTTCTCTTCCGAAAGTTGGTGATGGGATTTTACGTGTGTGCAAGATGTTGTGCGTGCCTTCACACACGGAACCTCGGTTTATAGTCTCATTGGAAGGACTGCATGGGGAATGGAGTCAGAACCAATGTTAACTCCTTGGGAAAAACCCCCCCTGTACCGAAATTCGAACCCGCAACCCCAGGATCACGAGTCCGGTGCTCTACCAACTGAAATATTCCGGCCCCTCTTCCGGGTGTCTGGATGGTTAAAAAAAATGTATTAGACTGGACTGGTCAGCCAGTGACGGTGGGTCGGGGTGCATAGGTGTCTTGGATTGGGGTGGATCGGTGGGTGTAGGGATACAGGATATCTGCGCCGAATAGGTGTGTCTGGAAGTCAATGGAGGGATGGGTGGGTTCATGCATGGATGGATGGACAGGTGTGTTGGATCGGGAAGGCAGGGACGGAGAAATCTGTTTGGTAGGGATGGGTAAGTCGGTGGGTGGGTGGGTGGGTGGATGGATGGATAGAGGGTGGACAGAAGAAGGAACAATGACTGGACACATGAACAACAACAACAAAAAAAACCATTTCACTTTCAATTTTTCTTGTAGAAAACTTACCAGTTATTGTGCATCAAAATCTTGCGCACGAAGCTGATAATCGGAAAATACATGAAATAATAGCTATCTTGCACATATGCAGAGTAGTGAAAAAAAATGTTGCGAGTACCTGCTGTTCTTTTCTGTATTTTTCTTTAACTGGAAATGCAAAGAAAGGAGAATCAAACACAGATAGACAAAAGGCAAGAAAGATACAAAGGAATGAATGAAGGAAAGAAGAAAGAGATAAAGATAGAAAGAACAATAGACAAAAGGCAAGGGAGTAGCACACAGAAAGAGAGAATAAAAAGATGAGGAAGGACAAAAAAGAAAGAAAGAAAAAGAAAGAAAGAAGAAAGAAAAAAAAAAAAGAAAAGAAAAGAAAGAAAGAAAGAAAGAAGACAATGAAAGAACAACACAAATAAAAACAGAGAAAACGGGGCAGAAACACAGAAGGAAACAAAGGTCAAAGGAAAGGGGAAAAGAAGAAGAAAGAACAAACAAACAAAAAGAAAGAATGAAACCTGAATTCAGGTAAAGCAAAAGAAAGGTCAGAAGGAGAGAACCTAGTGAGAAACAAATCATCACGACCAAAAAAAAAGAAAAAACAAAAACAACACACAAAAAAACCGCAGGCAAAACAAACATTTCTTCCAAGAAAGACATTGTATTAACTCTTTTGAAGCCACTTGCTTTGGAATCCCAGTATTTTTCAGCGTCCGTCGAGCTGACAGTCGTCACTCTTTAATGCTTGTCTCCCTTCATCACTTCGTAAGTTATTCACTCGCTTCTTTAGTGTAAAAAAATAAAGTACATTGATGATCACATAAAATCTTGATAGTCTTTCCTCAATTTCCAACAGCACAGAGTTATTAATCTTACGACAGCATCGCTGGAGCTGGTTTAGAAATGCACCATTAACACTTAGCCTTGTTGTAGCGTTTATTTTTAACTTTTTTTTTTTTTTTTTTTTTGTTGTTGTTGTTGTTGTTATTGTCAAACTAGTAATGAAAAGATTAACGCGTGTCCACTCTTACCTTTGTCCAAGACCAGCGTGATCATCTTCACCTCCACCTCCTGGCTAAGCTGAAGACGTATGGGAGTTCCCGCCCACCCCGCCATACAACTGGCGTCGTCATCGTCCACCAGTTTGGCGATATCCGGCACACTGTCCGCCCCACACCACCCGGCGTTGGGAGGGCACTCCGTCCACACGTCACTTTCGCTGGCCAGATTGACGTCATCTAATTGGCCAAGACAAAAGTGCGCTTAATGGAGTCAGATGAAAGACTCGATCATCTCTCCCAAGACATTTGTAGTAAGCGTATGACAACAGCACAACACAGATGTGAAGTATACGTAAACACGATTTTATAATAACAGTAATTTGATTTTTTTTTTTTTTTTTTTTTTGAAGCTGCAAAAATTGAAATTTGAAACCAATATTACGGTAAGAAGGGGTATAAAGAGTCAAAGAAGTGATCTTTTCGTTTCTTTATGATCTTTTCTCGTTCGTTTGTTTTTTTAATCATCTTTTTCTCCTTTTTTATTATCTTTCCTCGTTTCTTTTTCTTTTTTTTTTTTTTAATGTTTTTACAAACATGAACGAGATATAGATTAGCTAGTTCTAAAGAGATCTGAACTCTTTCACCTCTTCCCTCCCCCACCTCCCTTCTGCCCACTTCCTATCCCCCCTGCCCCCACCCCCCCCCACCCCC
>JADBJO010000605.1:313676-321176 GCA_016801955.1 Conus betulinus | reverse complement strand
AGGAAAAAAAGAAGAAAAAAAAACTACACTCTCTCGAATACGCTAAGCCTGGAGGAGAAGTCTCTCTGTTGACCCATGTATTAGAAACACACACACACACACACACACACACACACACACACACACACACACACACACACACACACACACACACACACACACACACAAATCAGTCAACCAAACCATCCGATCCACTTACGGGTGCAAACCGGCGGGTGTGCCCCGAGTACAAGCCGTAGGGTTTGCACAGGCGGCTGAGGTTGCCCCACGTCCACTCGTAACCGTCGTAACAGTCATAGCTGACCCACTGCTGGACCTCTTGACCCTCCGCCACCCAGCTGAAGTTTGCGGTAGGCGTAGGCCACCGGCTCGGGCTCTGAGCACTCTCCTGTTGAAAGAGTACAAAAGAGCTGTGCGCATTGACTAGTTTCCTGTGTTCAAGGCTGTTAAAGACTCTCTGTTCTACGGGTTATACTTGGTTGTTTTCGGTTTCGCTTCCAGGAAGGCTTTCAGGAAACGTTCGGAGCCACGGGAGAGAATGAACGGGTGTGTGTGTGTGTGTGTGTGTGTGGGGGGGGGGGGCTTAAACGTGCAGATGTATTCCATCTGGTACGTATCTAGGCCTTTTACTCTCTGGGCTTTGGGTTTGCGACACAACTGTGCTTTTATTGCTTTATTTTGTGAGCTGTTAGTAGCAGCAAACTCTTTCTTTGTTTCTGTCTTCTTTCTTTTTCTCTCTTCGTTCTTTTCTTTCTTTCTTACTTTCTTTCTTTCTTTCTTTCTTTCTTTCTTTCTCTCTGTCTGTTTGTCTGTCTATCTTCTGTCTGTCTATCTAGCTGTCTGTCTGTCTATCTTTCTTTCTTTCTTTCTTTCTTTCTCTCTCTCTCTCATTCTCCTTTTCTATGTTGTAATAAACAGTTAACACAGCAAAACTTTAGCGTAAAAGTCAACCCATACGCTCTGTATCAGACATGAAAACACTGAAGTTCACATGAGAATGTCCATCGGTAACTGAACATACAGACTGGCGATGTGAATGAGAGAGTTGATGAAGCAAAACAAAAACAAAAAGTGGGGGGAAAAAAATTGGAGGATGAAGGACCCACTTAAAAAAGGGGTTAAAAAAAGGAAAACAAAAAAGGGGGGAGGAGGAAATGTGCACCAAAAAAAATGGAGGTTGAAGAACAACAACAAAAAAGTCTGTTCCACACCAGCCGGTTCCACGGCTCTCTGGCAGGGATCGCCAGTACAATGGAGACACACACGTAAAGCTGTCCTGACATAAGAACAAACAAGAGGTATTCAATATGCGTAATCCAAGTGAATTCTTTTTTTTTTTTAAGGAAATTAAATCATTGCACACAGTACACATTTTTCACTGTTTTGGCTTCAGATGATATGACGTATAAAACTATTAGATACACAGAGCAAAAAAAAAAAAATCAAGCTCAGATTCTTTTCGATAAACTTGTACACCTTTACCCCCCCCCCCCCCCCCCCCCCCCCCCCCCTCATTTTCTGAAACTACTTTGCTGAACCAGTTCTAACACCACATGTCATTCTCCTTCTCCCCGATATGTTAGTGAAGCAGGAAATTCCACACGTGCCTTCCCAGTGCCAGACGGGCTCTTTATTCAGACTACTCTGAGGTCACAAAGGTCATCGCTAGTGCATTGTAAACTTATCCTTCCAGTGGCTAGAACCCTGTTCTAAATATTTATGGCAGCTGGATCCCCTAGACGGTAGACGAGAGAACACTGGAATTTTTTTTTTTATAGTTGTGCCGTCGTGGAGGCACGGCACGTGCAGGCAGCACAGCAGCGCTACCGTCATCAGGGACGGCTCGTCGTGAACGGGTCAACTGAGTTGTCGTCACTATCGCACGGCACGTCGCGAAAAGGTTAATATTAAGTTAAGGCGCAGTATTTGCGCTCGCAATCATCGAACTACAGAACACATATGCTGGCTGATTTGTAGATTTTTGTTCGTTTGATTGCTTGTTTTTGTTTGTTGTTGTTGTTGTTGTGTTGTTGTTTTTTTGTTTCTTTGTTTCTTTGTTTGTTTGTTTTTTTTTTATTTGATGACCGTTGTTTTGTGGCATAAGGAAAAGACGTCATTTTCCTTCTCTTGTGAAGAGGGCGCTCTTTGTTGGTTTTGTGGGCTGATCTTGTACATCTGTCTGTCCGTCCGTCCGACCATCCGTCCGTCCGTCTCTCTCTCTCTCTCTCTCTCTCTCTCTCTCTCTCTCTCTCTCTCTCTCTCTTCTCGCTCTCTCTACATCTATCTATCTGTTTGTCTATCTGTCTATTTATTTATCTAATTATCTATGTATCCATCATCTGTATATCTACTTATCTTTCTTTCTTTCTATGTATCCGTCTGTTATCTATCTGCCTACCTACCTACCTGTCTGACTACATACCTGCGTACCTACCTACCCCCACCCACCTACCTATCTATCTTCCTATTTATCTATCTATCTATCATCTATCTGTCTGTCTGTCTGTCTTCCCTACCTACCATATCTGTCTGTCTGTCTATCTGTCTACAAACTTGTACATGTCTTTCTGTCTATCTGCTCTGTCTGTCTACCTCTCTGTCTGTCTGTCTACCTATCTATATATCTGCTTGTCTGTCTGCCTGCCTGCTTGTCTGTCTGACTGTCTGTCTATCCATCAATATATCCATCCATCCATTCTCTCTATCTATCCATCCATCCATTATCTATCTGTCTGTCCCTCTATCCTTCCATCTATCTCTCCATCTCTCTGTCCACCTATCTATCTCTTCGTGTTATTGCAACAGATTTTTAAAAACTTGTTGTTGTTGTTGTTGTTGTGTTAGTCTTAGGAAACACCGTGACATACTCACTCTGACACCATAGCCTGACCGCTACAACGGCCGTTTGGTGATAACACAGCCTCGTCATTTTCCTTTGGCTGTCGGAGCATCTGTAACGTGCAGAGACATCAGCCAAGGAACGTGTCCTGTTCTCCCAGAACTGGTTGCCGGTCGGGTTAAAGCACCTCCTAGTGAAGTCCCTGTTCTCTGCATCCGGTTCCTCGACGGGGCTCAGTTCACTGACTAGACAATCCAATGCCAGTTCACTGACTAGACAGTCCAATGTCAGTTCACTGGCTAGACAAATACCGTATCAATTCACTGACAACACAATACATTGTCCGTTCACGGACTAGACCATACCTTATCAATTCGCTGACAACACAATACATTGTCCGTTCACTGACTGGACAATCCATTGTCAGTTCACTGACTAGACAATCCATTATCAGTTCACTGACTAGACAATACCATATCAATTCACTGACGACACAATACATTGTCCGTTCACTGACTAGACAATCCATTGTCCGTTCACTGACTAGACAATCCATTGTCAGTTCACCGACTAGACAATCCATTTGTCAGTTCACTGACTAGACAATACCATATCAATTCATTGACAACACAATCCACTTTCCGTTCACTGACTAGACAATACCGTATCAATTCACTGACAACAATACATTATCCGTTCACTGACTGGACAATACCATATCAATTCACTGACAACGCAAACCACTGTCCGTTCCCTGACTAGACAATACCATATCAATTCACTGACAATTCATTATCCGTTCAATGACTAGACAATACCATATCAATTCACTGACAACACAGTACATTGTCCGTTCACGGACAAGACGATACCATATCATTCACTGACCACACAATACACTCTCCGTTCACTGACTAGACAATACCTTATCAATTCACTGACAACACAAGACATTGTCCGTTCACTGACTAGACGATACTACCGTATCAATTCACTGACAACACAAGACATTTGTCCGTTCACTGACTAGACGAAACCATATCAATTCACTGACAACACAAGACATTGTCCGTTCACTGACTAGACAAAACCATATCAATTCACTGATAACACAAGACATTGTCCGTTCACTGACTAGACAATACCTATCATCCTTATTATTCACTGACAGCACAAGACACTGTCCGTTCACTGACTAGACAATACCTTATCAATTCACTGACAACACAATACATTGTCCGTTCACTGACTAGACGATACCATATCAATTCACTGACAACACAATACATTGTCCGTTCACTGCCTAGACAATACCATATCAATTCACTGAAAACGCAATACATTGTCCATTCACTGACTAGACGATACCAAATTAATTCACTGACAACACAGTACATTGTCCGTTCACGGACTAGACAATACCTTATCAATTCACTGACAACACAATACATTGTCCGTTCACTGACTAGACAATACCGTATCAATTCACTGACAACACAACATTGTCCGTTCACTGACTAGACAATGGCATATGAAATCAGTGACTACACTACACACAAATGTCAGTTCACCGACTAAGTACAATGTCAGATTACTGACTAGACAATCCAGTGTCTGTACATTGACAAGACAATCCAATATCAGTTCACTGACTAGACAAAGCAATGTCACTTCACTGACTGGACAAAGCAATGTCACTTCACTGACTAGACAATGCAATGTCACTTCACTGACTAGACAATACAATGTCACTTTATGGACTAGACAATACAATGTCACTTCACTGACTATACAATACAATATCACTTCGCTGACTAGACATTGCAATGTCACTTCGCTGACTAGACATTGCAATGTCACTTCACTGACTAGACAATACAATGTTACTTAAATGACTAGACAATACAATGTTACTTCACTGACTAGACAATGCAATGTCACTTAAACGACTAGACAAGCCAATTTCCGTTCACCGAGTAGACAAGCCAGTGTCAGTTCACTGAATAGACAAACCAATGTCAGTTCGCTGACTAGACAATACAACGTAACCGTGTGGGATGTTAGCAGGAGATGACTAAGAGCGAGACAATCAACACTGAGTGAATCGACCTTGGGGTCTTCCACAGAGAGGAAAAATACCAACAATGTCCATCTTTAAGTTTTCAACAGAAAAGACAAAAAAAAAAGTCCACCCTGATGTCTTCAACAGACAAAACAACAACAAAATCCACCCTGATATCTTCAACAGACAAACAACAACACGCGAAATCCACCCTGATGTCTTCAACAGACAAACAACAACGAAATCCACCCTGATGTCTTCAACAGACAAACAACAACGAAATCCACCCTGATGTCTTCAACAGACAAACAACACGAAAATCCATCCTGATGTCTTCAACAAACGACAACGAAATCCACCCTGTTGTCTTCAACAGACAACAACAACAAAATCCACCCTAATGTCTTCAACAGACAAACAACAACAAAATCCACCCTGATGTCTTCAACAGACAACAACAAAATCCACCGCCCCCCTCCCCCCTCCCCGATGTCTTCAACAGACAAACAACAACAACGTCCACGCGGACGTCTTCAAATGGTAAGACAAACAACAACACAGTCCACTTCACTTTTCCTTATTTACCTTTTTCTTTTTTTATTTTTCTTCTTCTTCTTCTTCTTCTTCTTCTTTCTTTCTTTCTTTCTTTCTTTCTTTCTTTACTCAAATGATTTTTTTCCATACACTGCATGTGTTAGCTTGCTTGGTGTGTGTGTGTGTGTGTGTGTGTGTGTGTGTGTGTGTGTGTGTGTGTGTGTGTGTGTGTGTGTGTACGTCTACTTGTTTATTCACATATTTGCTGAAATTTTTATTTGTGTAAACAGTTTGGAAGAACAGGTAAAGCAAAACTCCCATGAACATCACTGGGTCAGTATAACCTGGTGTGAGTACCACAGGACCGTCAAGATCTGTGGGAACTTAAAACGG
The DNA here is from genome assembly GCA_016801955.1 of Conus betulinus. Lineage (NCBI taxonomy): Eukaryota > Metazoa > Mollusca > Gastropoda > Neogastropoda > Conidae > Conus > Conus betulinus. The sequence goes on along the minus strand of JADBJO010000605.1, from coordinate 315,348 downwards.
TTGCATACACCTAGTTTTTGCTGTCTCAACGACGCTGCTGCTTTATCTTCGTTGTTTCATAATGTAATATAATATAATATAATATAATATATATCATATATATATATCATATATATCTATAATATAATATAATATAATATAATATATCAATATAATATAATATATATAATGTTATATCATATCATATCATATCACATCATTGATTAATATGATATGACATGATAAAATATAATATAATATATCATATCATATCATATATCATGTCATATATAAACGTAACATAATATGATATGGTATGGTATGATATGATATGATAACAGCATAATATATGTTACATAAAAATGTCATGGCATATATATCATGTAATATTCTTTAACATGTAATGTAACATGATAAGAAATAACACAGTACAATGTAATCAATACAATATTGTTATGTTACAGATTGTTATGTTACATCAAATAATGTCATATATATATATATATATATATATATAGTACAAGAATATATATATATATATATAAACATAAAGCACACAGTATAACATAATGTAATAAAGTACAATGTAATATAATACAATGTAACATTAAATTACATTACATTACATTCGATAAATGGAGTGACTGAGGGCGGAAAATGAAACAAAATTTAGAAGAGAGAGGGGAATACTTACCGCCAAGGACATTGACAAACAAACTTCGTTTGTCTTGTCTTTGGCGGTAACTACCCCCCCTCTCTTCCAAGTTTCGCTATATTAGATTAGATCTAAATGTAATACATCATCAGGGAGTAGGAACATCAACGACACCGACTCACGCGCGTCGGGAACGTCGCAAAACCCAAACGTTCCGTTTTCGGCAGTGTAACACCACGCCGAGGACTGCGACCATCCCGGATTTCGGCAATATTGATGTTCGTTCTCTCCGTCCGGAAAGGCCGAGGAGCGCCATAGTGGAAGTCCGAGAGTTGTCCAACGTATGCAAGGCGCGCCCGTCTTGGTGATTTTCAACATACCCGTATAGCGATGGCTGTCGGAGCGGGTTTTGAAGTGTGCATCTGAAAAAAACATCATTCGTCCGCTTTCCAGTGTCTTCAACCCCGAGAAGAAAAGACACGACCTTGGGAGCGGTACGTTTAATCGGGTACTAGGCTACCACCCTGAAAGATTACTGACACAGATTTTTACCACACCATCCATGCCCCCACCCTGCAAAAAAAAAAAAAAAAAAAAAAAAAAAAAATCCAGTTTAATATTATTCATAGAAGTAAATATGTAAATACGATAACCAAAATATTTTACTACTTCCTGCAGCATTCATTTTTCATTTGAACGTCGTAAGTTCTAGTTAATGATAACCTCTGCTCGTATTTTCAATGCCTCTGAAATATATCTGGCAAGTGATTTCACTGAATCATCGTCACAAGTCAATTCTAAAACTCCGAATGTGTCCTGATTTATGGCAACATTTTTTTGAAAAACTACACACTTATCACATACAGCACTGTAATTTTTACACTGAAACAAAAAAAATTCGACTCATCCTCCCTAAGGAAGCCACACGATGGACAAGGTGACGCTGTAGATGACCCGGTATGGAACCATCTTTTTTAGGGCGTTTAGACCAAGAGTCCTGGTTCTAAGTCTGGAGAGACAAATGTCATGCCATCTGTT
>JADBJO010000605.1:301176-308676 GCA_016801955.1 Conus betulinus | reverse complement strand
AAACGAGAATGCGGATTGTAAAGCGCTTAGAGCTCGGTCTGTAACCGGGGATAGGTGCAATATGAGTACTCTTAATAAATAATAAAATAGAAAAAAAAAAGGTTTTCCACAGCCAACGTTGAAAAGAAAAGTAGTAACCCTGACAAGGCCTCTAGGGTCACAGCATCAGCATCAAAACCACAGCACTGACACACAGGGCCACACAGTCAAAACAATAAAATGAAAATGACGGCCCTGATCAGATCCCACACATTTGACACCAAAATGAAGGTAAGAGCCCCGACAGGGCCTCTAATATCAAGAACATTTTTTTTAAATACTAAGAGCCCCGACAAGGCCTCTTTTGTCACAACATTGAAGTTAGAATAAGAGCCTGAATAGAACCTGTTACTTTATGACAACAAAATGGAAACAAGAACTCTGATAGAGCTGATATGATCATGGACATCAAAGTATTAGTAACAACTACAATAGACTGAACCTCTTACTTTATGACAATAAAATGAAAACAAGAACTCTGATAGAGCTCATATGATCGTGGACATTAAAACATTAGTAACAGCTATAAGAACAGATTGAATTGACCTACGAAGTCGTAACATCAAATGGAAACAACAGACCTAACAGAGTCTGAAAAAACATGATATTAGAATGGAGAGAGAGAGAGAGAGAGAGAGAGAGAGAGAGAGAGAGAGAGAGAGAGAGAGAGAGAGAAGACAAAACAAAACTCTTTCTTTACGAGGATAATAGACAAGCACTGACGTACTTTTTTTTACATCCAGTCCTCGCCCTGAGTAGGGACTACAACATGCAGTGAAATGAAATAATGTAAGAAAGCTAACAAGCAAACAAAGCGGTCATGCAATCGTAATGGAACATCTAATGAAATAGAAGATAAATGAAAAAGAAAATAAACAAACAAAACATGAAAATAAAATGAAATATAACAATAATGAAGGGGAAGGAGAGAGTGAGGATGGGGGGTGGGGTGGGCTGGGGGAACAATGTACTACTACGTACAAGAATTAGCATGTATAAAACAGACAGTAAAATGAATATGACAAAGTACGTACAGAATTTGGAACACACACATACACGCACGCACGCACACAGAGAGAGAGAGAGAGAGAGAGAGAGAGGGAGGGAGGGAGGGAGAGAGAGAGGGTGGGGGGGGGGAGAGGGGGGGGCGGAAGGGAGAAGGGGAACAACAGAAATGGAAAGTATTAATTAAGCATAAAATGTAATAATTTGAAATGGAAATGTACTAAAACGTACAACAACAAAAAATCTGTAAACATGAAGGAGGTCAATGTCTACAAAATGAATACACACACACACACACACACACACACACACACACACACACACACACTCTTCCCCATAGGCTGAGATTCTATTGGGAACGCCTCCGGATTACTATCTTTTAAAACGGGGCTTTTTTTTTTAATGAAATGTTTAGGCTTAAAAAGTTCAAATAATTATGCCATCCTCCCTGCTAATTTTCAGTTGGAAACAATTCAGCACGCGTTCTAGTTAAAATCATTTTCGTTTCTGACTGAAAGCAAAACATGGCGGAGAGTAATGTATGAGAACGAGTGAGTGTCGAATGCAGGGTCCCCTCATCTCCAATTTTGACGTTTGTCTTCATGTCCCCTAAGCAAGCCTAAAATTCAGGGCCACCTGAATTTGACACTCATTCGCATTCACACATGTCTTTGTTTCGTCGAAGATCAAACAAAGTAAATCTGATTCGAAAACATTTTCAATATTCTATAACGTAGCTCAATCGACTAACACACACACGATAGCTCCACAAATGTCTTTGTATCGGACATGAGGTACTTTATAACCTTATTTCAGTCTGTTTTTAAATGGCAGACTCCTAAAGTCTACGATTATCGGGAAACTTCGGTTAATGTATGAAATGTAAATATTGACTTTGGTGCTTTGACGGAGTGACCCTTCAAGCTATGCGTTTTGCTTCACGTTTCGCTTCACTTTAACACCCCTAGCTAAAACACATGAAAATAATGGTTAGAATAAGTGCCCAAATTCTACAGACTAAACCAGTAAAACAATCGGCGTATGGAAACGAACATACCAAAGTTGTTGTAATAAACAACAATGTGCGAGATTTCCACGGTTTGAAGAAGTCTGATGTTGATGTCCACCGACAAAGCCGTGTCGTCTGCTGCTCGGAATGAGACACACGATTCGTTGTTTCCGTCCTGAAGAGCGCCTGTGAGTTCACTTGTCTGGTTCGATGTTTGATAGGAGATGTTAAAAATGAACATGTATTGGTCATCTGGAAAAAAAAAAAGGGAATTAAATGAAAAAGAACTCAGCTTTTTTGGTAAATCTCTCTCTCTCTCTCTCTCTCTCTCTCTCTCTCTCTCTCTCTCTCTCTCTCTCTCTCTCTCTCTCTCTCTCTCTCATTTTGTCCTATTTCCTTACTTCTTTGTTAATTGTTGTTTATCCCTCCTTATCTTGTTTCAGATTTCTTTTCGTCTGTGTCTGTCCAGGACGGGGGAAAATCGTGATGGTACTGCTTTTAGTGCACTAGGTTGATGTATTATAAGTCAGGCTTAACACACCAAGGTTCTCTCCGTACTTATACACGCATATGCACACTCATGCACCCACCAACCATTCACCTCTCTCTGGGAATGGGACGTCACGCATTCATTTCTCTCCTAACACCACTGGAAACAAGAAATACTGTTTCTATACTACATATATACGCATGAACAATCCAATCACACAAAACGGGAATAATCAAAACATAAAAGATCAATACTTCCTAATCCCGCGTTACAATGAAATGGCTTCTTACCTGGCTAGGTTTCCACACGCACACAACCGCACTAGAGTTCTCGAAACACGTCACTTTTAAGATCTCTTCAGCACTGGGTGATGGTGACGCCCTGGTTGACTGGCTCCAGGTTTCAGGACTGGGTCTTTGTGGTCGTCTCTGGGAGTTCGACGTAGAAATCTTCTTCTTTGTCTCTTTCACCCACCTCTGGGGCTTTAAATTCAGTCTTTTCTTTTTCAGCTTGTATCTTACCCTAAGTCCTTGCTGTCACTTCATGTCTCCCAGACCACGTTTCTTTTGACCCTACTCTGTCCTGCTCAATCTTCTCTCCCCTCTCTCTCTTCCATTCTTCTCTACCACGTGGTGTTGTTCTTCTCCTCCTCCCATCACGTTGTTCTCCCTCAGTTTATTTAGAGATGGACACACAGGATTTCCCTTTGGGCTATGCCTTGTCCATGTTGTTTCTCTACCACCTTGTTCACAAGTACACTGAATTCTCCTTTCGTTACAATCTTCCGCGCATCAGCAATTACACACATCCCTACCAAACTGCTTAGGAAACAACCACTTCGCACCAGATGGACATAAAAAAAAATTCCCGCCAACTCCGGGAGCCACTTTAACACAGTAATTATCCTAGAGAAAGCTACAACAACAACGTCCACACGCATTCAACTAGCCTGATAAATCCTCAACTCAGTGCCCCACGGCAATACCATCTGAACGAGCCCAAGACTTCTGCCCTTAAGGTCTGTTTAAAAAGCAAGCTCAGCTGACTGAGTATTTAGCGCCCACTCGGTGCTCCGAGGTCGTAGTGGTTACATTTCCCTCCCTTTCGATATCGGGAAGGTTCGAACTCGGGAGGGTCCTCACTACCTTAGAAGCCATCTGTCACGTGACAATTACCTGATCACTTCAACCTCCTTGACACAGTTCGACTGTATGGCTAGGTGAGGGCGTACTGTTAATCAGCCTATCACCGATTTCTTTCTCCACCAGCGCGGAATTCCTTGCCTCTTAAGCGCTTAAGGCCCTTTGTGACAGGTTTCGCCCCCTTGACAGTGGTTTTTTGAGAGATTGTTTTCAAGATGAACAATATTATTTTCAAGATGAACATTATTGTTTTCAAGACGAACATTACCGTCCTCTAGATGAATACCATTGTACCATTGTACTCTCTCTCTCTCTCTCTCTCTCTCTCTCTCTCTCTCTCTCTCTCTCTCTCTCGCTACAACTGATAGGGGGGGCAGTCCACTCTGTCATGTAGCACGTGGAGTGGTAGATCCCCCCAGTGTACGTCAGGTCATCGTCACAGTCGTAGTATACCACCGAGCCATTGGGGAACGGCCCTTGGAACCCCATCATATTGCTCGTCAGTTTCAGCCGTGGCAGGGACGGGGGGTAGGGGCACGAACCTGGGACATGAATGAATGAATGAATGAATGAATGAAAAAAAAAACAAACAAACAAGCAAACAAAACAAGGAAAGAAAGAAATGAATGAATGAATGAAAAACAAAGGGGGAGGGGGGGAGGGGAGAAAGAAAGAAAAAAGAAAGAAAGAAAGGAAGAAAGGAAGAAGGAAGGAAGGAAGGAAGGAGGAAGGAAATAAATGAATGAATGAATGAATGAGAAATAGATTGAATACTTATTTTGCTAGCTAGTCAAATACAAACATTTTAGTGAATGAACGAAAAAAAAAAATTGTAAACGAATGAATGAATGAATCAATCAATTGATCACTCAATTAATCCATCAGTCAATCAATCACTCACTCTGAAGCAATGAACGATTGAGTGGTTCATGGATGAATTGATTCAATGACTGTATGGCTGAACGAGTTTAAAAAAAATGATTGGGTTAACTTATAAATGCAAAAAAGATCGATGAAGTATTGAAAGAATGAACGTTCAACCAATCACTCACTCAACAGAGGGGTAAAACGACTGTATGAATGAATGAATGAATGAATGAATGTATACATAGATACAGTCCTCACTGTCGTCGTTGCTATATCGTTATCATCATCACTGTCGTCTTGGATTGCCATTTACATCATGTGTCGTTTAATCGTCGTCGTCGTCATCGTCATCCTCGTCGTCAACATCAACTACAGTATGACCACCACCACCAGCAGTTTTATTATCATCATCATCATCATCATCATCATCATCATCATTATCATCATCTTCACCACCATCATCATCATCACCACCATCGTCATTATTATCATCACAATTATCGTCAGCGGTGGCATCAACAATGACAGTATAATTATTAGCAGCATCAGCAGTGAACTCATCATCATGATCAACAGCAGGCGCAGCAACAACAGCAGCAAAATTATTATCATCAGTAACATCAGAGGCAGCGACCGCATCAAAATCAGCAGCAGCAGCAGCAGCAGCAGCAGCAGCACCGGCATGTCAGGAACAGTGGCGGCAGCAGCGTCGTCTTCATCGTCGTACCATCATCATCATCATCGTTGCCGTCGTCGTCGTCGTTGTGATCGTTGTCATCGACATTATCACCATAACCATCATCATCACCATCGTCGTCGTCGTCGCCGCCGTCGCCATGCCATCATCATCATTATCGTCGTCGTTGTCGTCGTCGTCGTCGTCGTCATCATCATCATCGTCATTATCATCATCATTATCAACATCCTCATCATTATCGTCATCATCATCATCATCATCATCATCGTCGTCGTCATCATCATCATCTTCCTCATCATCGTCGTTATCATCATCGTCGTCGTCGTCGTCGTCGTCATCATCATTATCATCATCGTCGTCGTCATCATCATCATCATCATCATCATTATCATCATCGTTGTCATCATCTCATCATCATCATTAAAATGGGGGAAGTAGAAAAGACTCAAACGTACTGGGCAAGGGTCTCCCCTCTACGTGGAGGTCGCACACTTCCAGAGAAGACACGTTGACAAAGAAAGACAACCGCTCCCCCCATGGATCGACCTGATAAGTGCCGGTATGACACCTGGCAGTGAAGTTGGCCTCCCCTTCCTCGCTCAGTTCAAGGTGAAGGTCGCTGACGCAGGTGTCTGGCTGGTCATTCCCATCTTTGTGGACAAGGATAGTGACGCTTGTCTCTGAAAGAGAGGTCAGATCTGGTTTTTGCAAAGAGAAAAAAAAAGATCTCACAAATCCCTGCACAGTGCATTTCTGAGTCCAGAATATTTTTTTTAGGCTTGAAACTTAATTATGAAAAAAAAAAACCGTTTATCGAGAAGCAGAAATAACTAAGTATAGAATTCTACGCGAGAACTGTGACATTAATAGAAATGAATGGTTCATTTTTTTTTTTTTTTTTTTTTTTTAGTTCAATCGCCCAAATTAAAGTTTGCCTTAAATCGCTTTTTTTTTTTTATAACAATATCTGAAAACGCCTTCTTTATTTGTAAATTAGCTCTTCGGGTAAGCAAAAAGTCTGCTCAGTTTATCTAAGCTCATAAAGAGATGAGCAAGGCAGTTTCATTCTTCTTGTTCTCTTTTCTCTTCGTGGGCAGTCACTGGAGGTCTCACACTGAAGACTATTTCACCAGTAAACAAGTAGGGTAACTCTTGCTCCGATACCGAAACCTAACACAGAGTAACTTTTGTTCAAGACTGGCACAGCCTTTTAAACTTGAATAAAGTCAGACAAATACAAAGACGAACAATCTAACAGTGGGGGGAAAGCAAGCGCAGGCCAACAACCCCCGTTCGTCATCACAATAATGACTAGGCAAAGATTTGAACTTAAGGAGGAGGGAGGGGGGGGGGGGGGGGTGTTTGAAGATGAAGATGAAGAAAATGGGAACATAAAATTAAGAAAACATATTATGAATATGAAAACTCTTCACTAGCTGCATGAGGGAACCATCGTAATCCCTCTCAAAGACAGATCTATTTGTATTGCCTGCTCCTAGGCCTTTCGTCCACTGGATCGGACTCTCTTTTCACCAGGTTCCTCGGTTCTGTCGGTAAATGGTTTCCTGGTACAGTGTGTCATGTTGTCCATCCATCGCTTTTTGCTTTTTTTTTTTTTTCTCCTTGTCTCCTACTTCAACCGTTCCTCGAAGGACTGTTTCAATAAGGTAAGGTGAGGTAATGTGACTCATAGCCCAGCCGATCGCACGCAAAGGGCCATATCAGCGCTGTCACCACGTTGAAGTCAATTCACAAGTCATCAAAAAGAACAAGATACAAAGCATATAAACATACTCCCGTTTTTCTTGAATACGCGTGTACAGTGACAAAGAGGGGAGACAATTTGTAGTTAGTGGAAGGAAAAAAAAACTCGACTGTGCGGTGGTTCTTCCCCATATCCGACTTGATATTTTGTTTTGCATTATCAATTATAGCCGTTAGTAACGGCTATTCTGGTAAAACAAAACATCGGGCATCATCCGTGACCCATAATGAATATACCTACAAATTTTCAGAAAGATCTGCCGAGGACGTTTTTTTCCCGGAACGAGTGGAACACATTTTGACCACACACACACACACACACACACACACACACACACACAGAGCATTTCTTCGTTCCTATTGTAAAGTACTCCCTGTTCTACAAGAACTGGGAGTACGAAAAAAAAAAAAAAAAAAAAAAGAATTCACACATCTTTTTGAAATACACCTTCTAAAAGCGAACCAAAAAGCGTTCCGATGAAAAACA